>VZRS01011899.1:184414-211654 GCA_013398055.1 Ifrita kowaldi
AAAAAAAAAAAAAAAAAAAAAAGAAGGTAGGGAGTACCTATATTTCTATCCAAGAAAACGAAATAAAACAATGACTTTTGAGTAGAATGTCATAGATAGTCACAGAAAAGACTGTGGTACAGATTTCTTAAGGTTTATACGTTACATGGTAATATTACAGCTGCATGCTGCAATAGTGCTGTACCTGCTTTTCATTAGGTAACTGGAAACAGAAAGCAAAATTTCTTTCACTGCACTTCACCTGTAGAGCATAAATTGCCCATAAATTACATTTAGATGTTTTATTCATACTGTTTAACAAATGTGCCTATTTTCTTAAGAAACAGAAACAGTCACCTACAGAAACATTCTTTAAATTCATAAATTACAGAAGTAATTACAGAGTTAAATAGAAAATTCTTAGCACAAGAATAGTCTTAGGCTGCATGCACACTGAAAATATAACTTCATTTATGCCACTGTGTTCTGTTCTGTGGCAGGCCAATTATGTGGATGAGATGTTTCACAGAGAAATGCTTTTATCCAAAGCACAGATTCACAGAACAGTCTGTCTAAAGAAGACATTCCTGACTCCCAAGTCATGCCCTTGAGTAGGAAGGTTAATAACACCTGTGATTTATTTTGTATATTTATTATAAAGAAAACTAAATTTCATTTCCTGACAGTTTGCATCTATGTCAAACATTCAAAAATGGCGAAATGAGACACTGAGGAAAAGATGTTCCTGTATTCCTTTCCATACACTTATTGACAGAGCTGCAGCACACTCCTTCTGGAAGCCTTTACCTCCACCTCAGGGATACCACAAAGTAACTAATGCTCCAACTACAGATTTATACTTTCCCCAAAAATCACTAGTAACTTAATCTGTTGATACAGTAATGAATTTCCATGCCTATTCCAGGCTGGGCTGAAGGTGGAAGGGGTATGAGGAGGCATGAGAACCACAGAACCATATGATAGTTTTGGTTGGAAGGGACCTTAAAGATCACCTAGTTCCAACCACCCTGCCACGGCCAAGGGTGCCACCCACCTAGAGCATGTTGCCCAGAGCCCCATGCAGCCTGGCCTTGAACATTTTGTTTAGGAGACCTGCATGTGAAGGCGTTTTCGTGAGCTCTTCTGTCTGTTGCACCACTAAGGAAAGTTCTAAGGAAAACATCAACTAATCTCTAACATTGATATTGAGAAAACTTTTCCCTCTTTTCTTCTTCTGTTCTTTGTATCACACTTCTACTGCAATTCTAGCATGATTTCCAGAGGTATCCACTCACGACACAGAAGGGACACATCCTGAAAAGCTTTCCCAGGAAAGAAGTAGATCATGAATACAGCTGCTTTGAGAAGGGAGCCCTGAGGGAACTGGGCGGAGACAGCCATGTCTGTGGTGCCTACAGGGTAATTGCAGTCTGAAGTATAGGAATGTGCAATAGGAGAAAATAAACCAACTGAGTTTATTGAAAGTGACTAAAAAAAATCAGTGCATGAAAAATCATAAGACACTTTAACTCTTTTCCCCAACTGTTTGAACCTATCTGGAGAAAATGCTTCTTCCATAACATCCACGGCTTCAATGATTGCTAGCTAATATAAAGATGTACATGTAATGAACTTCAAAATCAGAAATGGTGCAATGCACAGGCAGAAACATGTTCCAGTGTGTTAACAGAATATGAAAATGGATTGTCATCTGTAAAGCAATGCCACTTTCTAGCAGCACAACAGCATACAAATTTCAGCTCTGTTTCACCTAGCAAAGTATCAACTACTTCTGAAACCTGGTAGTGAATAGTAGAAAATAGGGACCATTCATCAGAAATAGATACTCCCCTCTTTGTCCTGATCCAACTCATTTATATTAGGAGTGTACTTACTCAAGATATTTCTTGGATAACTCTGTTTTTCATATTGATACCTTTGATTTTTTTTCCCCTAGTTTTATGTTGAGATTCTCTTAATTAATATGATTATTACACCTTTTACCATGATAGAAGAGTTGCTATCAAGAGACTCAGAATTGTGATGGTTTTAAAAAGTCTCCTTTCCTACTCATACAATAAATGAAACAATGAAATGAACTTATGCAAAACTTTGTTGTTATTAAGTATATACATAATTTATTGGAGCTTTGTTATTTTACAGCTAAATTCACAGAGACCCCACAACTTAGAAAAATTCTCATCAATAATAGAGAGCAACCAAGAAAACCCAGTATCAGCGCAAAAGATAAAAGAAAGCAAGAGAAACAAGTTACTTTCTTTTTGTCTGCTGAAATGAGGAAAATGAACTAGATTAAATTTTTCATGAAAAATTATGAAATATTAAGTTTTTCTAATTTCTAGGGAGCTATATTTAAGCTCTGTCATTTTTCAGGAATATATCTATTGACAGCCATCTTGGGTGAGTCTTATGTGGATCTTTAATGACTTAAAAGACTGAGCAGGAAATGTAGACAAGGTCTTCCCTCCTATCGTCACTCTTCCTACGTGTTTTCCTCACACTTCACACTCTAAAATATAATATTGATCATGATTATGGAACATTATCCTCTCAAATTATTTTTCATCTGAGTGTGTGAGGCCTGAATTAGTCCACTTAATTTTAAGCTCTTAATGAGTGCATAAATTAGAATAGTTAGGGTCAAAAGAGGTGATTAATAACACGAAGCAGCTCTATACTATCAGACAACAGTTCAATCTGTTGATTGAACATCTAAGATCTAATTTTCCCTCTAAAAGTGATTTATTTTTCTTCACTAGGAGAAGGTTCCAAGGACAACTGTGCTTTTTTTTAATTTAAGTGCATCGGCCAAGCACTTCAAGGTAGATAATTCACTGAAGTGTGTTCACCAACAGGGAGTGATTCTATTACAAAATGATTGCATTAGGGATGTCAATACCACTGAGAAAAGTTTTTCCAATGAGAATTCTCAACCTAAAGAGCAAATAAAAAGTATTTTTCCTGCTTTTCAAGAAGACTCTAGAAAAAACTCAAACTGCTACAAAAAATTCACAGGTTATGATCATGATCAGCACTGAAAGTTAGAATTTGGGCAATACATGTGGATCACTGAAGTTGGAAGAGAAAGGTGCTGAAGGTGGGCTGGGTCATTCATTTTTTTTCACATGCAGTTTGCCTCTATCATTTATTCTGTAAGAAATTAGGGCAACACCCATCTGTACACCTACAAATAAAAGCCCTCATCAATTAAGTTTTATGCTCACAACCTGCCATTATTATTTTAATAATATTCAATTAATTTAATTTTGGAAAATTACATATTTATTACTTGAAAGGTTAGATTTGCAAAGGGTAGAATTTCTACTGTAATGCCAGTATAAGAGACAGTCCTTAAAGTTCTATAGTTAATTGCTTTAACATGGTAAAAATTCCCAATTGCTTTTACACTCAGCTTTGCTTCCAACTCAAAGCAATAGCTACTCTGAGTTGTTTCACTAAAACCAGAATTCCCCAGTGACTGTAAATTCCCAGTGACAAGGACAAAATCTTGATTATCCAAATATGCAAAGTCAATCATATTACAACACTCCACAAGATACTGAGAATCTCTAACTTATCTTCTTTTCAAATGTTAGGTAAGACAATATATGAATACATTAATTTACTAAATGGACAACATATAGAACCTTTAATAGACTATTCAGAAGTGATATTGTAACATTGCAATTTTTATTCTGACACTCATAAATAGAAAACATTTAATAAATGATCAAAGAAATTATCTTAGGCCACAATAGCATAATCTTGAACAAAGGAATGCCAGAAATTTTAATATTGTTATGAGATGCTATTTTTAATTATAAAAATACAAATAATATCCAGTACATTTATCCAATTGCAAGGGAAGAGTGTAATGTGGCAGGGCTGAATAAATACCTTACAGAGATGAAGTGTATGAAAATTAATAAAAAAGCAGTGGAAAATATTTTAATTGTTGCATTTCTCGAAGCCTGAAAAGTAGAAAATGAAGTAAAAATGGTCAATTATTTTGTTGAACCAACAGGGAAAACCACATTTCAGATTCATTAAGAATCTGAAAATGTAAGTTTTCAGATTCATTAAGAAGAGCAGATACAAATGGTGAGACCAGTCACAGTAGATAGAATAGGATGGAGGTTAAGCCAGATACACAAGAACTACAAAATTAGTATTTTACCTCACATTTATAAGGTAATATTTATCCACATGTTAAATTACGTGAGTATAAAAACCTGTTTCAAAAGACTGGAATAACCGCAATTGTGAAAAACAGATGGAAATAACATTAATATTGTTTAATATTACAAAATAGATCTACTTACAAAGTCCACTTACAGAATAATCACAAGGACTTATTATTAAATAATCAATGTCTACTGCCTTACTAGAAACTCACAACTATTTGACACATATATACACCCCCTGAAAAATTACAATCCCATGAATTTGATCTCAAATTTAGCATAGCCCTAGAACGTCTTTTGAATCATACAGGACTAAATCAGCGGGGCATGAAGAGAAAAATAAATTACCCCCAGAATTTAATCAAAAGTTGATGACAAAACATTAACCTACAATTGGTCTTTAGTGTGGTAATATGTATTTAAACCCTGATGGTGTGCACTAGCCAAGCTCTCACTCAGGACTGGACTCAGCACCTGAACTCAATTGTTATTCAAACAGAGTTCAGGCCACCTCAACCTAAAGTGCTCGTTAACCTCCTACAAACAGCTGTAGCTGCAGGGCGGGCACAAGCCCTATAAATCTAGCCCTGGGAGGAGCCAAGGTTGGGGTGGTTGTTCCTGGTTGCTGTGTGCTGCTGGAGCTCTGCTCCGAGAAATCATAATCCAAGACTCAGAAGACTGTGAGCTCCGGCACACTTTAGTACATGAATATATTAGTAACAGCAATCTGTCTAAACTTACCTGAAGATACTGAGGATTCAGCCGTACTTTCAGACTGGCAGGTAACTGATGCTTCATCTAGTGGATTCCTCATCACAGTTGGGTGCGTCTTCTCTGGACTTCTGTAGGTACAGTTTGCATAAATAGTTCTAACTTCACTGATTTCACATTCCCAAAGAGCATCTTGGGAGGTTCAGAGGCCTAGGAGTCCAAAGGGCAGGCTTAAGAGTTGAAATCTTTTCATATCCAGGCACTTGGATATTCTGTGCCTGTCTTTCACATTTCTAAGCTCTGTTTTATGTTCAGTATCTCTCTATTCCTCTTTGGCTGCTCATTCCTGCTTTCACCTTCTGGGAAAGCTCCTTTTTTGATCAAACTTTTCCTGGAATTCCTTGTCCATGCATGCTGTCTTTCAGTCATGGATGCATGACTGTATGCACTTCAGAATGCACTTTTTAATTTGCAAAGATTTTCCTTGAAGATCAGCCCTGGCTTACAGTCATCGCAGTCAAGACTGCACTGTCTTCAATCAGTTCATCCTTTTCCCTTCTGTGATTAATGGCCCATGTTAGTATTCTTAGCTACTAATTAGTAAAGCATGTGTATTTTGCATCAGAAATAATGTCTCTCTCTTTCCCTATTTTTTTAAACATAGTTCCATTCTTAACTCAATGTGCCTGAAGAGAAAAGATGAAAGCCCTTTACAGGCATCTCCTTCACAATATTTCATCTTGGCCTCATTCTTTGTCTAGAATTAAAATTTCTACAAATTCTCTGGTTCTGACTTGTTCACATCTGGTATCACTGCACATAACATAAGGAATGAAATCACAAATAAAACTATAAAACTACCATTATGAAAACAGTTCTGTTGGCATTCTGTGGAACACATTTTTGTGAACAGTTTGCCCTTCCTTGGAATTTTTTTCCTTTACTAGTTTCTCCCTCATTATTTGTCTGCCTAGAGCCATCTAACTGCTAAAATTTTTGCTCATTTAAACTGATTGTTCTTACTGGACTGAGATCCACAAAAACAAAGAGAAAATAAAAGGAGATAAGTTTAAAGGTCTTTCTCTTATCTGTAGAGTTTTTCAGTAAAAATCAGCATGTATTTGTTAACAAAACCCAAAATTGGTCCCTTTCCTAAACTTATTTTTATCATTGCAAATAAAAGGAATTCCAATTAAATGATAGGTGTAATGACAGTTAACTCTTATGTAAACATACTTGTTTGCTCATCTTGTTTGATTATGTCTACAGCCATTTGAGTTTCAGAAGCAGGTGCTGTCTATACCTGTCCTTGCTAAGTATCTCTAGATAGGCTCACTTCATAAAATTATTACTTTATTAGCAATACCTCTAACATTGTAAATTTGTAGATGGCATTGGTACATCTTGTAGGGACCACTTCTGTTAAAATAAAGTACAGCAACAATTCATATGTAGGCTCAACTAAGAAAGGGAAAGCTAAATATTTATTTGAATATTAGTATCATATACAATTTTCACAAAGTTTATTTTCATGCAAATTGCACTTCATTAGCATTTTATAACAGATAATATATTTTACACTGAGACATTTAGTTTTTCAATCATTGCTCCTGCTAAAAAATTTGAATGTAATTTAAATTTAAATCATGTAATGTAGAATTTTGCCGATGGGACTCCAGCTTTCAGGAAAAAGTGGGCCTTTAACGCATGGACTATTCCCTCTCTAAAACAAAGGTTCTTTACTCCAAATCTAAGACCTAAAAGGCTTTAAAGGAGATTGGCAGCAGTGAGTATTGGAAAACATCTTTTATACTATGTTAATTTCAGTGCTTGGAATTTTGAACTATTTTCTGAAAACAAGTAAAACTATGGTTTACAGCCGTGACTTCGGATATCAAGTTATACTAGGCAAGAAAATAGGAGGCCAATATAGATTAAATTATTAAGTATCTGAACTGCTAATTCAGATGTAGATAAATATGCATGAATAGGTAAAGAATATGGTATGTGGATAGGTGTGTACATGCATGATTATCTCTCTGCTTGTGTCATTGTTTATGTGTGTAACACAGTACCACAATACTATTTAATGTTGCTTACTACACATCTATGAATAAATTACTTATACTTTCAATTTTGTACCTTTTAGTCTGTATTATGCTGTGAACAGAACTATTACTCTTTACTTTAAAAGTTAGCTGTGACCCTAGTTCAACAGCGTTTATTTTAATTGTCTTGCTTAAATTTGTAGACATCATATACACATTGAAATGCTTTGCTTTGCTGATCTGAGATTTATTTATACATCCTAAATGCCAACTCTTCAATGTCTGCTTATATTTATACTCTAAGCAGATTTCATATCTGAAAGTAAACGTTGATAGCTTGTTATCAAGTGACAATAGATTAACTAGAATCAGATTTTTTTTCCTGCTTCCCTTTTACAGGTTCGATGCACTGTCATACAGCTATTATTGAGTTAGTAATACTAAAAAGAAGCAGCATTGAGTTATTCTTTTATGAGTATTGTATCCAGCATATTAAGTAATCAAAAAAGAGTATTATATCAAAAACAATAACAGAATAAAGTTTGGAGGCTGTCTTCTAATAATGCTTGAGCATTATTTCAATAGCTCAATCAGTCTAATTCTGTTCGGTTACATAAATTCTATTTATTTTGTTGTTCAAATATCATGAGATACACAACAAAGTATTTGACAGAAAGAAATGGTGAATTAAGGGTTTATTCTTTAGAAAAAAACTTCTAGGTGGCAAACACTCTAAGGTTAAATTTACAGATAAAAAGGCAATCCAAAATACATTAAAACCCAAAGCTTTTCCTTTGATGCCAGATTAAAATTCTAGGACAGAAATTCAGGTCAACACATCCAGGTCTGACAGAGACCCTGAGGGGATCTACTGTCTTAACCAATCATTTATTTGTTTTTCTTTTGTGATATGGGAATGTCTTGATGCATAATATTTTAAAATATGAAGACACACAGGAGAACTACCAGTAAGTCTGTAATGTAAAGTTTTTAACTTTGACTTAATAGCCTGAAGACTTTAGTCTAATCTCCAGTTTATTTATTTTCAATGCCAAGTGAAGGGAAAAATGGAATGAGTTTGAGCAAAGATGCCTGAGGAATTGCTTGCAGTAGGAAGCCACCTAGGACACAGGCTTTTCCAGTCTCAAGGTACCTGCTATGATAAACTTTTTCTATGTTGCTGTGGTCAAAGGCAGGAAGGAAGCAGCAAGAATGGAACAAATAGTTTTGACTGTACAATTAAAAGTTACCTTTGTAGAATAAAAAAATAGATAGGAATGATGCAATTAAATGTATCAGCTAATGTAGTAATTGATCAAAACCTCATCCTTATATGACTGGAATAACCACCACAAACTCCCAGACTTGGAGAGCTAAGTCTAACATGCTGGAAGGCAAACTACTATGATGTAGATACAGTGAAACAAAAAATTTGGAGGTAAAGCCAGTATTTGGCAAAGTAACAGTACACTGAGTAGTTGCAAGTGCAGTCCCACACGGCAGAACTAGAAAACTGTCATACTAGCTGTCTTTCAATGCCAGGTATTGATCTTGCCACATGATGTGATGTTTACTGGATCAGTTAACAACAGAATTGGGTTTAAATGCAGACTGTCATTTTTGATTGACATATTCATATGGTATGTATTTTTTTATCTTTTAACTTATATGATAAATAAAAGAAAATAAAAGCCATTAAAACTGAAAAATGGCACATTATTAGGTCGTAACACCTTTAGTCTAGTGGTTAATAGCAAAACTTATCTAGGACAAAGAAAATGAATGCTGATACAAGAAGGAAAAAAAATCTAAGGATAAAAAAGAAAAAAATCCCTGTATTCCTGAAGCAGATTACATGAATACTTAAGCACTTTTTTTCTGTAAAGAATATGAAAACATGTTGAGACCAAATGCATTTTTTCTTTATTCTAAATAGAATCATAACAAGCTTATTTAGCTCTATGTAGCCAAGCCATAAACATTGCTATATTCCAAGTTCTCAGTAAGCAGAATATTTCTACATTTGTAAAAACTCTTCCAATTCTTAACATGCAGCATAATATCTTGCAAATACTTATCAATCTACTCTTAAAGCATTCCTTTATGAGAGAGGAATGCTACTTGATGTAAAACTGGAGGCCTGTTTTATGTCTTACCAACACCTGTTTGCAACTGGATTCAACAACACAAGATGTTGTTGCTGTATTGTATCTGAGGGAAAGAAGCATGAATACGTTCTTCATTGTGTAAGAATTCATTTAACAACCCAGACCTCCTGAAGTTGCTATAAGAAACAATATAGAAGAGAATTTATCAATATGAACCACTAGGAGTTACATCTTTGTAGCATGAAATTGAAATGCCCAGTAAGTTTTCACAATTGGGTGCCAGACATGTAGTGGATATATATCATGTGTTTTGATGCTGGTAAGCAACGCTCTGTCTCTCAGAATGCACGAGCTGGGCACCTCAATAAGTGAGGTTACACTTAAAATGGGTATTAGGTTTCCTGTCTAGAAGGAGGTAACTGTCAGAAGAGCAAGGTTTCTCTAGCTGCCTATTTATATCATATTTGAAGGCAGAAAGGAAGGAATACTAGGAATCACTGTAGAAGAAACAATACTTTCCAGATTTTGTTGGAACCAGTATATTTGCAAAAGGCATGAAGAGCAGAGTGAGACAAATAGTTTGACTATAACACAGTACTTGTACTGCCAAGATGCAAGCTTTTGACACTGACTTCCTGTTACCTGACATACTTATAAATTAAAAAAGAAAAAAACCCAAAAAACAAATAAGGGGAGAAAGACAGGCAATTCTAAAATAGTATAGACAAAATACTGTATTATTCCTCATAAGAAGCAAGCAAAATGACCTCACAAGAGCTTCAGAAAACTAACTGCATTATTTTTCATGTTTACAGTTCCCAGACTAATGAAATCATGCCCTTCAATCATAATTGCATGCTGACAACACTTTGCAAGTTTTGTTCTAGCCTGTTTTAAAAAATTAGAGTATCATCTTTTCTATAAAGTGTATCTTTCTCCAGAATAAACCTCATATTTTCAGATACAGATACGCTAAATACTGAAATGATAAGTCCTTGATTTCTAACCCTCTTTGATATGAGGCAAGCAGTATGTGCACTATTCTCAGGACATATCAAAGCTCAAGGAAAGAAAAAGGCTGTGAGATTGGTGCCAGGCAGCTATTGTAGAAAATTCTGTGGTTTATAGGTCATGTTTCTGGAAGCAGTATCAAAGTGAACTGTTTTCAGTTTGCCTGCTATGCCTTAGGCTCAGAATGAGTTGATTGTGAAAGGGTTATTCAGTCTGTAAAAAAATCCCCAACCCATTGTGTCTCTACAGGACTGAGCACATTTAATTAAAGAAAAATAAAATTACCATAGAGAGCAACAAAAAATGTTTCTTATTCTCTTGAGAGCCTTAAGAAATATAGATCATTGAAGTTAGGAGTTACATAATCTTTTTGTTAAATAAATTTAAATAAGTTGAATATTTCAATTGCTTAAATCACAGTTCCTATGTTTATATGAAAAGATATAATCTTAACTTCATGTGGAATGTGCTTCATAGGGGAAACAGAAAACTATTTTCTTTAAGGGATATAAATCTGCCAAAGCAATGTCAAGATAAAATTGTGAATAGCAAAATTAATCAATTTGAATTTTCAAAAAATTTGAACTTCCAAAATTTACATTCCCTCAAATCCATAATCTAAATTTAAATTAAACACACTATGTTATTCAGGTGTATGGATGACATTGTTCTAAATAACTAAACAAATATTGTTATGGTACTAAGCTAAGCTTTTTCAAAGCTTTATAAAGTATATAAATTGTCTTCAAGTGAAGTATTTTTCTTTTCCAGTATATAAGTACATATAATTGTTCCCTGCAGCACTTTGAATATTTCTATTATTTGGTTAGCAGCTTAATCTTTTTAATTTCAATGTAGTACAAATATCCATGAAGCATACCCCTATGTAAAGACGATAGGAGCAGCAGAAAAATAGCCTTCCTAAAAAATTAAATACCAAAATTTAACTGCATTAAGAATAATACTGGGTTTCTGTTTTAATCCTATAAAATATGGACATTCTAAATTATTTTTTTAAAAAAAATCTAACATGATTTCTTTTGCAGGAAAACTTCAGCATCAAAAAAAAAATCATATGTATTATATATATATAGATTGCATTCTATATCTTTGTGAAATTTACAGTCTTTTCTAAGATGATGTGCCTTTTAAGATTTTGTGGTGCTGTTTAACAACAAATTAGTTCAAAGCGTATCTGTAGATCAATATACAGACAAACT
Organism: Ifrita kowaldi; assembly: GCA_013398055.1. Lineage (NCBI taxonomy): Eukaryota > Metazoa > Chordata > Aves > Passeriformes > Cinclosomatidae > Ifrita > Ifrita kowaldi. The sequence goes on from VZRS01011899.1 coordinate 195,697, forward strand.
TATTTGCTGATCTATCCTGCCAACAGCAGGTCGTAAATAGTAACTTAAAGTTCTGAAGATAAAATTATTCTACTTGAATCTAAAGATGATCTCATTTACACCTGTAAGAAAATGTTATCATTCTTATAAGATGAAGGATTTTGCTTTCTCATTTATTTACTTATTTATTTAGTTAATTAGTTAGTTAGTTTGCTTGTATGTACTTATTTATAGTGTTTTGAAGGGTCAATGTATCTGTAATATTGTCAAAATTGTTATCATATTATAGCGGCTTACAGGTCTTAGATGTTCTGGTTGGGAATTGAACTAGAATCTTTACTAATTTATTGAATTTGCTTCCTTTACCAGTATTTTCCTTGCTGACTTCAACTGAACAAAAAGTTTTCCCTTCCATCCCCAATTCCCCTTCCACTCTCCTCTCTCTTTTACGTTTTTTTTTTTCTGTTGACAAAGAGAATTCCTGCTATGTCTTGCTTGTGGGTATATTCTTTTATCATCAAATTGAAGAATTATGTTGTGTCTTAAGCAACAAAACAGGCTTTTGAATCTTAAATAATTGCACTTCATTTTATAGAACTGCATTGGCAGTATTTCAAAGCTCCGTATGGAAGCTTCTCAAAATCTTTCACGGTGCTATGATATGATGAATAAAAACTTTGTGTGTTTTGGCTTATCTGAGAAGCAGGTGGTCCTTTACTGCAACCTTAATTACTACCTGAAAAAATCATCCACCTGAGAGCAGTGAATGAAAGACTAGCTTTTAGAACTTGCTGTCATGAGGAAGAAGCAAAAAACGGTGAAAGTAAGAATATTTATGCAAGAAAACTGGAACAGGATGGATATAAAATGTTTGAAAGTTTTTGCTTAATTTTGGAAATCTTTAAATTAGCTACTGACTTGTTTAGACGGTCACCATACAAAGGTCTGCTTCTCTAATCTTCATACTACTGTGATTTAGAAGAAACAAACATCTAAATAGAAATAGAGATGTAATTCTCTTATCTTAATGGTACTTTAAATATTACATCTAATCTAACTACCTTAGTCTGCTCTTAAAGTTTATTGGAGAGAACAAGATCACAGAATCACACATTGGTTGAGGTTGGAAGGGGTCTCTGGAGGTCATCTAGTCCAACCACTCTGCTCAAGAAGGACCACCTGGATTTAGCTGTCCAGGACCATGTCCAGATGGCTTCACAACCAGTCTTGAGCAACCTCTGCAGGGTTCAGTCACCCTAACAGTGAAAAAGTGCTTCCTGATATTTAGAGGGAATATCCTCGGACTCAATTTGTGCCCGTTGCCTCCAGATCTGTCACTGGGCACCTCTTTGAAGTATCTGGCCCTGTCTCCTTTCCAGTCTCCTCTCAGGTTTTTGTATATGCTGGTAAGATCCACCCAAGTCTTCCTCTTCCTCTTCCTCTTCCTCTTCCTCTTCCTCTTCCTCTTCCTCTTCCTCTTCCTCTTCCTCTTCCTCTTCCTCTTCCTCTTCCTCTTCCTCTTCCTCTTCCTCTTCCTCTTCCTCTTCCTCTCTAAGCCGTCCCAGTATCAGCCTTTTCTCACAGGGAAGATGTCCCCAGTAAGTCCATGTCTCTTTTACTGAGAAGCCCAGAAATAGACACAGGACTCCAACTGTGGCCTCATCAGTGTTGAGTAGAGGGGAAAGTTCACCTCTCTCAATCTTCTAGCATCACTCCTAATGCAGCCTAGGGTACCATTAGACTCTGTGCGGCAAGGGCACATCACTGTCTCATGGTTTGTCTCCTGCCAGACCTCATCCAAGTTTAGCATGATAAACTGCATTCTAAAACTTCTTATTCTCTCCATTGCCAATGAAGGAAATTTAGAGTAAGTACATTTGTAGATATTACATTATGTAGACCAACCTATTACTCTAAAGCCTGTTGGAAGTTTGCCTGGGTTTCAGAGCATCTCAGGTGGGATTAAACATCTGTTTTTTAAAAGCTGAATGCGGTCAGTTGCCTGTGTACAGAAATCTCATGCCTGCACTATGGGCACCTGAGACACCTGCAGGGGGACATGCAGGTCTATTGTCCTCTGGAAAGGAGGGTGGTAATCAAGTACAATATTCTAGATATCTAAAATGGTGTTAAGTCTGTTTTTATTAAATGTGTCTTCATGCCTGGTGTGCAATTCCAGCAGGTTACAATTAATATTTCCAACACATATCAAAATTTAATCAATATTCAATTGCATGTTCTGGAGAAATATTATTTCAAAGACATCCACTGAACCTGGAACATCTGAATCAGGATTTGTGGAAAACACTTGATTCACAACAAGGAAACCTAGAATAATATTCTAGGATCTATTAAATGGCACTAGACACCACGGGTACAAATAAGTCAATCAAGGCGTAGGTATTCATATTTGAGCTCTAGATAAGGATCATTCACAGAAACCTGGCTGGCCTCCAACAGCTGCTCCTCTAACAGCTGCTCCAGAAGGGCACAAGCTTAACATAAATCTTCTGCTGAATCTATCTTTAATAATCCAGACATCTCAAGTAGCACTAATGTTTTAGTCAAAAGTGCATGCGTAATCAACACTTTTTGCCATTTGATTTTTCCCTAGGATATCTGATACAGGTCAAGAAGATAGTACTGGGTATCTATGAGAATATCAAGGGAAGGATTTATCATGAGTGAAACTTGGCTTCTAGGCAGAATGCCCCAAATCATCTTAAATTACCAGAGTATGTGTGATCAAATTAATCAAACCTGTAGCAAATACAGGCAGTAAAGTAAAAGGTTTTCTTAAACAGTTTCATCAGAGAAACTACTCACAGGCCATTAGCAGCTTTGTAGAACTGTTGGCAGAAGTTAATGTTAGATTAAAGCACTGATGTTAGTTGAGGTGTGATGGATGTTCAAGACCACAGAACATTACTAGACAGAAAATTAGGATTTGCAGGAATGCTACATTCTTCTGGGCAGCAGCTAGAAGTTTGATAGGTTTCACCTCACCTGAAATGGCTGGGAAGATGGTGTTTAATTTTGCCTTAAGTTCATTTCATTGCCACTAGATACCTACAAATATACAACTGCATTGAGCTCAAAATACTGACAAAGCAGGAAGTCAGGTGAATTGCTAGTAGACACGACTGCACAAATATATCTCATTTTAGGTGTGTTTCTCTAGACCCGAATCCAACCCAAAATCCTACATATTTGTATTTCTTCAGAAGCTGGCAAGGAATTGCTGGCTTATGTATCAAAATCTTTACAAAATCTTTTGTGTGTACCTACCTTCTCTACCTCACTGGAAAAAGCATACATCTGAAAGATATGTCTTTTATTCTATCAGCAGGGCAGTTGTTTGTATGAAATAAGTGATATTAATAGTAGTGCCAACACTACGGATCTAATTGCAATTTTTATTGCAAAAAAATGGATTTATGATTTGTATGATGGATGCCATAATTGCAGGCGTTTTTTAGTTTTGAGGTTTTTTTCACAAACAAAATTATCTCTTCAGCTACTTATATGTAGGCAAGGGAAGATGTTAATTTTTCGTTTGACAGGGACAAATTTTTCGATGTTTCTGTCACAACAGATTTCTTTAGTAACTCTTACTATCTTATCTAATTTTCTGGAAAATGCAGGTACTCAAAGTAAAACAATATTTTTTTTTTTTTAAATGGCAGCATTCCCTTCCTTATATTTCGAGTGACAGGTGCTAATCTTGCTTTTTAAAGGCAGCATGTACTTGTTAGCAGGTGTTTGAGTGAATAGATTTGAACTGTGCCAGACTTTTAGTAAAGCAATTATATAACTGTGGTTCTTTTGATGGCTACAATAATGCCAATTAAAGCAACATTTCCTTTTCTCATCTTATATCAACAATTACAAGACAAGAAGACATACAAGTGTTTTAAGTAGCACTACTTATTGTCTCTAAAAGTGCAAATACTTTTATAAATACATGTATAAGGCAGAATTTGCTATGTGAAAATATTCATGGTATGTCAGTCTATTTATACTAAAAAGCTCAATTTGGATAGAAAACACGGTAAACAGCTTTGTAACTTTAGTCCTTCCAGACCAGTCCTTTCAGTCCTTTAGCGTCCAATTAAGAGAGTATTAACTGAACAGATGCATGAGAATATCTCTGAAATTACTGTCCATTTTCTTGAGCAGATACTTTCGTGGGGCCTGATTCTAAATATTAACAAGCCTTGAGAGGCTGAAAATGCATTTTGAGTAAGCAGAATTCTGAGGGACATTTTCAGATGGCCATTTTATAACTGTAAAGTTGGGAATGAAAAATGGAACATAAAACTTGGGAAAAATAATACATTTATTATTGAAAAAGTTATTTAACTGTACAGATTTACACTTTAATATACTTGTTCCAAAGTTCTGCAAACTGTAGTGTACAGGAGAACACTGTTTGGTATACTGCCATACTACTGAAACACTCAAAAATACAGGGCAACAACCTGAACTCTGGTACTGATGTGATTTTGACCAGGGCCAACTGGATTGCAGAATATGCAAAGTTATACCAGCTGACCAGACAACAGCCCCTAGCACATTATACACACTAGACTAGATGTAGTCTTGCAGTACGCCTATATGCATAGAACTCTGACAAAATTGCACTTGCAGCAGCCTATTTATTTTGATATGGCCAGAACAATAATGCATGTAAGGGGAAGCCTACAGTTTTATGTTCACAGGATGTATTTATTATTTTTGTCTTTGATATTTTAATATATTGTTCCATTTATTTAAAACTAAAAATGCTACACTGATTCATCACACGCTACTACTTAGCAGTACGTGTATATCTAAGCTTTTGCAACCATTACAGTAGCACAGTTGGAAGACCTTGATTTCTCTGAAATATTTTTACAGTGTTACCCCTTTCTTTCCTTTTGGCAAGTCAGCAACATTTTTGAATTAAGAAGAGTCCAACGCTGCTCATTAGAATCCCTTAGCTATGGAAAAAACTGATGGATGAGCACCTTAAGTGAAATATCAAAATTGAATATCATCCTCTGACAGGTCCCAAAACATACATTGTCAGCAAAACTTATAGAATATGTAAGTGGTTTAGCACAGTCCTGGTACCAAAAACCTGTGAAGTGAGTTTGTGTTAGGTTAGGTGATGAGAAGCTCATCTGAACCCTAAAAAGAAGGCGGAGAGAAACAATTACAGGAACAATAAATTGTTTAATAACCTGTCCTTGTTGCTCCCAGGCCCACACAGGACAGCCACCACCCCATCAAAGGTCCTTCTTCATAAACCCAGAAGAGCACAGGGACACAACAGCAGGCAGAAACCAAACTTCAGACTCCCAAGGAATTAATGCCCTGTCCGAGACACTCCCAGGGCTGTCCCAGCAGAGCCATCAGACTTGTTGGCAATACATGAAACCCATCAGGATGAATCATCAGAACCAGCTCTCCAGAGCACCTTGCCACCTTTTGGAATAATGGGAAGGGTTATGAGATATATTGTGGGATTTAGGGAAAAAGGCATTTGGAGATTATGCAGAACTAACTATGGGATTCTTAAAGGAGACACCAAAGTGGAAAAAAAGAACTTTTGGTGTGTTGTGGGGGACCAAGTATAGGGAAACAGAGGGATAAGGGGAAAAAAAGGTCCATTTGCATTTAAGAAGAGGCTGAAGAGCCTGCCTGTTTGGCCAGGCACTGCTCCTGCTGCAGTCATGTCTCTTCATTAAACTCCTCCATGACTATTTTCTGGCAAGGAGACCTGTACTCTCTATGTATCTGAGTGCATGGGGGCGGGGGGGTGGGGGGTCTGTGCTATCAGCAACAGGAATTAATTCAGGTCTGTGACTTAGTCTCCAATCACTACTGGAGGGAGACCAAGCCAGGTTAGTGGGCAAAAATACCTGGGGGTGGGAAGGAGCGTAGATCCCTAAAGCCCAGCTCTGACAATGGGTGCACCTGTGAAACTCTAACAGTGACAGCACAGGGTGGTGGTGGGGTGGATAGAGGGGAAAATGGGTTTGGGACCAGGAGAGTAGTGGTGTGAGGGTGAGACAGCCTGCACTGGCAAGGGGGTTGATGCCTTCGGAAATTATATGGCCAGTTACCATCAAGTAAGGAGACTGGGATCCAGGGCTAGCTACTGGGCACGCTGTCAGGCCAGCTGCTGAAGTGAATCACCCTGTACATACGTACTCAGTGGTAGACCTCTATCCCGCTGAGACAGAGCGGGAAGCAGGATGAGGCAGTCGGTACTGTCTGTGTTCATGGGAGCTGTCTCCAATGTGTGTGACCAGCCATGTGAATCTGTGTGTGTATATGTAGGGTACATAGGTCAACACATGCTCAGCTTCACTGATGGGCAGATTAGGGGATTAGGCAGAACAGGGAGAAACCTGGGCCCTAGAGCAAGACCCATTGCCACAGGAGGTCCAGGTCACATTAGAGGAAGAGTTTTCTACATTCCCAAACTCACATGATGGGCTATTTTTCTTTATCAAACTATGACACTGTTTTCTTAATGACTGAATGCCTGCAGATCAAGACCCTCACAAGCAGCAGGGTTTATGTGATATTTTGAACATGCCATAAGAGCAGAATGTGCTGGATTATAAAATAAGTGAATTAAAGGATGAATTATAATAAAAATTTGCAAATAACTGAAAGGCTATTTTTCTGTTAACTGGAACATCTTTTCAGTTCACACATGTCACTATGAAAATACTGGTATTTTGTAACACAGATATTCTCGTTGTTGATATGTTTCAATTTTAGCTTCATTCTTCACATATCTTGCAAGGTCTACCCATATTTTAGAATGTTTTATGAGAAGCTCAGGAACTAACACTTTATCTCTTCAAGTACAATGATTGGCCAGGTTACATGTCATGCTATATGTAACTGTTCATAAATCTGTGAGCAGATGGAGATATTTTCCTGCTGACAGATTGTTGTCCTTTCCTCTGAGTGAAAAGCAGTTTAAGACACATCCTTAGCATTTCCATTTTGAACTGACTATATAAAAGGGTGAAATAGCCTCTCCTGCAAATGCCTTGGAGCACATGACTTGTCTAACAGTGTATATGTTAAATCTTCAAACCATTTTCCCTCTTGGTAATTTCATTCTTAAACTACATTGGACAGCTCCCTCAGTATATTGCTATTTATGGGTCTTATTCTAAGGCATTTAATCCCTAACTGAATTAGAATGACCATGTATTTATCACGGAGCCCCTTTTTGCAACTTGTCTATGTCTGTTTACGTTGTGGTTTAACCCCAGCTGGGAACTAAGCCCGTGCAGCTGCTTGCTCACACTACCATGGTGGCATAGGGGAGGGATTATCAGAAAAGTAAAAGTGAGAAAACTCAGGGGTTGAGAAAAAGACAGCTTACTAGCTAATCAAAAGGTGAACATGCAAGAAAAGTAAAGCAAGGAATTAATTCCCCATTTCTCATGGGCAGCCAGGCATTCAGCCTACAAACATTCCCCCCTTCCTTTCTCTTTCTCCAGCTTTATATGCTGGGCATGACACCATATGGTAGGGCATATCCCTTGGGTCAGGTGGGGTCAGCTGTCCTGGCTGTGCTCCCTCCCAGCTTCTTGTGCACCCCCAAACTCCTTTCTGTTGGAGTGATGTGAGAAGCAGAAAAGGCCTTGACTCTGTGTAACCACTGCTCAGCAATAATGAAAACATCCCTGTGTTATCAACACTGTTTCCAGCACAAATCCAAACCATAGCCCCACAGTAGCTACTGTGAAGAAAATTAACTCCATCTTAGCCAAAACCAGCACAGATAATAACAGGATAACTCATTTTCCATGTGTTAAGAATGGATGAAGTTAATACCTTAATGTAGTTTTAATGGGTAAATCAAAAGAAAAGGATTAAAAATACTAATAAAATAAGACCCCAACAAGAAATAAGAAATAAATTATTAATTATGATATTCTGCAGCTACATATTTTCCTAATGATTCTCCAACTGCAATAGGCATATCTCACAAACAAATAATATCTAGGCTTCTTTCAAATTTATATTTTTATTTATGGATGATACAGTATGATGTATGTATGATACAGATAAAATCTTCTTTTTCTGAGCCGCAAATAAATCAGATTATAATACCTAAAGCAAAGTCAAAATATGAAGCCTATTATTTCAGACTATGTATTTATTGAAATTTTTTCTTTTTTTTTTTTTTTTTACTATTTGTTTTATGTAATTTCTGACACTATTGTTTCAACATAATCTTTAATAAATTCTAGGTACCAAGTTTCAACATACAGAATACACATTCTAATTCTAGGAATGCATTGTTAACGTGTATGTTAACACATTGGTAAATATATAGAAGTATTAAATATCTTTAAAATTTTCTCTGTCATTGCCATTTTAGTGCTATTAACTTTAAATTTAATAATATTGCTTCATGTAGAAAGCAAATTGTAATACCAGAAGTACTTATTAAAATCCTTTAAAATAAAAATAATAAACATTAGCATCTTAAAGAGAAAAGCTTTTGCATTCTCATAATTTTAAAATTATATTCCTTTTCATGGTATTTCAGATGTACTTCTATATTTTATATATATGGCAGATGAAAAACAAGTGATCAAAAACTTTTTAGAATAGGTTTCAGGACCCAATTTTTTTTTTAGTTTATATCACATCATGGTTTGAAAAATAAGAATTCTGTCACAATCAACAGTAATATTACAATTTTAAAGAGAGTTTAGATATCAAAAATCAAATAATTTCATTGTAATGCTCTTAAATATTAAGTATGCCTAAACAGGTTTTACTGATATCTGGTTCATAATCCAGTAGCTCACTCAGCTTTCTATTTAGTAATGAAAAGTAATTCCTGTCAGCATTTTTCTATTTGTGTGTCTTAAGGCCAAGGCTTTAATTATGAGCTCATGTTTATTGATCACTTAACAACAACAACAACAACAACATTTTTGTAGTTTTGAGCCAGAGAGGATGTGACATTTTGTGTATGGATGAATCCTGAAAAAAAATTTAACTTTGTTGCCACAAATTATTAATTTAAATTATTCTAAATCATCTTTTCATTATCTTAGAAACTAAAGTATTTTTTTAGTATTAGAAACAATACTTGTATTTCCTTGTATCGTCACATTTATTTTCTTGTGGTCATGGGTTGACATCCCATCAGTAAGAGTGTTTTTTCCTCTTTTATTTCTTTTCGAACTACAGTTAGCCTTTTGGAAATTACTGCCCTACTTACTGTATCATGCAAAGTCATATCTCTACTTTGCCCTGAAAACATTAAGTTTCTTCCTTATAGGCACTATATATTTGCTTTTCGAAAAAAAAAGCTATAATGGCAGTCACTGTCATGTTGAGTAAATCAATTATGAGTATATAAATAATATGTAGATGTGACCTTGAATCATGATGGCTTTATCTACTTAGTCTCGGTTTATATTAGACCAACACACAAACATGCTGTATCCTTAAATATATATGATTAAACTGTTCTTTAATACTAAACCTTGTACACAGACTATGTGATCATAATTGTAGTCCTTTCATGCGGCACCAGAGCTTTCCTAAAAGTAAATTTTAAATATAGCATTTCACATATTTGTGATGGTTGAAATAATTTATGCAAAATTCATAGAGAAACCTAAAAGATTTTGATCCTGAAAATGATAAATAAAGGTAGTGAATGTTTATTGAAGGTCAAATACATAGATCTTGACTTCAGATAGAATTTTTTTTTGGTGTGAAGAAACTTTCTTATACAAAAAAAGAGGCTCATGAATTCCTACTCCCAATTTTTCTTTGTGCTTTCTATAGAAATTCAGCTGTTGCTTTGCATTTTGTGAACAGCCTCTAGACTTCAAACAATATTTGGAACATATATCTGATAGAAATACTTTTTCTCCTTTTTTTAACTCCCTCTTTGGCCTTGGCTTAACAGGTTGAGGAGGCAAGACTGAAAAAAATTTCTTTCTGTTTCTGCAATACATCTCTGAAATACTGCCTCTGCAAACGTGTCACAGGAAGTTAAATCGTCCCTGTGTGCCAAAGCCTTCCTCAGTTTATTCTTCCAATACAGTGTGCCTGATCTTTGAGTAGTAACCACTCAGAAATTCCATATTACTTTTATGAAGCTGTAGTGTGCTGCTGTGTTGCTTTAACCTCACTTGCAAACAATATTCAGACAACATTTGTGAGAAAGTTCCTAGATATGGTAGAGATTTGCTGCTGATATATCTGCTAGTGAGCCCTTGCAGAATGTCCATTTTTAATGTAATATTTTTGTCTAAAGCACAAGGGGAAAAATGAAGTATAAAAATATGTATTCACAAGGAAAAAAGAAATCAACAAAACAGGAAGCCATGAGTGTTTTGTATTTCAGATGTACACTGATGAGTACTTTTAGACAACATAAGAGCTCATACGGTTTGTGAACTTATAGTTTGGTTCTATTGGGTATTTAAGTTCTGCATTGAAGATGGAAGTTATTAAAATGGGGAAATTATTCATAACCATTTTTTATTGTACTATCTATGATATCCAAGGAGAAGCTGGGAGAACCTCAGATATCTGCTGACTCCAAATCTGTATAGAGTTCAGACATAAATGAGCATCCCCTCAACTGTAAGGGAGGGAGAGCAATGGTGAAAGCATTAGATTTTTCAGTGCCCAATATTTCATTATTTAGTATTCCAGTAGTTGTGCTGAAAATAGAAAAATGACGTGCTTTAACACTGCAAAGATTTATTTAAGGTGAAATATTTTCCTTGAGCACCTCTCTGTCTCCAGGTCACTCCTGAATTGGAGTGTCTGATACATGCTTTCTCTGAACATCTTACTGCAATTTCCCTGACACACCAAAGTTTTGACAAAATTATATGATAGCATGAGTTAGCATCTTTTTCACAGATAGAAGAACAGTCAATTTTTCTCTTGTGTCCTTTGCAAAAACTGATTAAATAGCTTTCTATACTCCCTATATTTTATTCTCCATACTTTATTCTTCTTCATTTATATCAACATAGCAATGCACATTTAAAATAAGAAATAAATATTTTATTATTATATATTTTCAAATTCAGTGCACAGTAAGTTTGGGAAGAGCCGTGGTTTTATGTAGCTATGGATATAGCTACTACGACTAGCAGAAGAATAAAACATGAGAGAAATACAGTTACACATTCCTACTCTTCTTATTTTTCCCTTTGTCCCGACAGATCAAATTTTTCCATCAGTATTTTCCATCTCAAAACCAACAATGGATTTTTGGAGGAGTTTGTTTGTTTGTTCCCTGTTTTTTTTTTTTTTTTCTTTTAAAGGAGAACTCTCTGTTATTCAGAAGCCTCAGGAAAAAAATAGTTTAAATTTGAAAAAAATTGAAAAAATAATCTTGAAAAAAATATTACGAGAAAGAGAGATTTACATTGCCTTACAGAATTACTTAAAGTATAATAGCATTTAGATCAAGTTGTCGCCCACAGGGCCATCTGCTGATTCTAGGTTAGCAATAATAAAGCTTAAAACATTCCTGGAGCAGGGAGCCTTGTAACTTACAAACACAATTCAATAGATCACCAGTTTGGGGGAAAGTTCTCATTACTGTGATCTAATGAATCTCTTTAGGCTTATCTGGGACAAATTTTCTGACAGAGATTTTCTAAACATATTCTTTTTGTTTACATGCAAAACTTCCCTAGAAATTCCACCATCCAGAACATAACATTTAACTACCATGCAAATGACACCCTGTAGGAGAGGAAGTAAAATCTCTTTATGGCAGGAAAAGCTAGTGCACGCATTTCTCCTTCATATCTGTAGTACATGAAAGCAGTTCATGAGCAAATCGATGATCATCACACCTGCTTGAGCAAAAGTTATCAGCAGAGGTACTAATAAATAAGACTATAGAATCACAGAGTTGTTAAGGTTGAAAAATACCTCTAAGATCACTGAGTTCAACTGTAGGGTGAAAGAAGACCTAAGTTCCCATTTATATTAGCAAATAAACCTGGCCAAGTAACCTAAGCCAGAAAACCATAAATATTAATTGATATCAGTACCACCCTATTTCTTCTACAGAATCTGAATTTATTTTAAAGCCAACTTCTACAAAACAGATAATAACATGTTTAAAAAAAAAGTGCAATATCCTACCTGATAATACACCTATGAAACCTCTTCCACAGATTTTAGGAAGCTGTGCACTGTGGATTGTATTTGTTGAATCAAAACCAGTTATTTGGAACATAATTTATATTTCAACTTTTAACCTTTCTGCTCTTGATATGATCTATGATATACATAATCTCTACAACTGTGTGTTTCATTACAGGGTGTCTTAAATGTCTCCATCTGTTTGACTTATTTCTTTGTGGATTTAAACCAAATAGCTGGGGCTTTCCCCCTTCCCCCTCTCACAGCACTTTGTTTGCTTTTTACTTTTTCTTTTTTTTGTTGTTTTTCCCTTTTGCTTACATTTTTTAGCAGAACTATTTCTAGGAAACACATGTAGTTGTCATTTTTGAGGAAATGTGTACAGTTTAACTATAAATAATGAATTGTCTGAGGATAGCAAATACCGAGTTTATAGAAAGCAAAGTGTTTGTAGCTACTCATATATAATTTGTGTCTAAAACATGCCAGAAAATGTCTAACAAGGGTACAGAATATATTTCTTTGGAGTCATTATCTGTACCTTGTAAAAAAAAAGAACCTGTCCTGTGTTTGGGCTTTTAACATGCCTGCATGCCTGTGAATACTGTTACTTGCAATGTCACTTCTGGCACACTGTTTTATTCCTCACTCATAAGTGCAATCTGATATAAAAAACTTCTTATAAAACACATTACTACATGAAAAATGGCAGATAGGAATGTTCATATGCAGAACTGTTGTTAGCTTTTGCGTAAAGCAGACGGAAATATTTGATAAACTATGCCTTGGAAAAATAGTGTCCAGAAGTTAAGATCTTTCACATTTTAAAAATTTTTATTCTTTCCCACTTCTAGAATTAAACATAGGAGACACTATATTTCATGGTGCAGGTTCATCCTAGGGACAAGCTCTCATTCCGAGTGCAGGACATGCCTGAGTGAAACCTATTAATGCCTCTCTCTGTGATCTTGTTTAAAGCCCAGTCTTGTTGTCATTGCACCTAGGGGAGGAGGAAAAATTGAATAACATTTGAACATCTGAAGGAAACCTGAAACATTCTCGATACTAATTATGCATTTTCTTGTTTAGACTTTCATTATCTTTCTTCCATTCTTCTGACACTGTCTTCCACATAACCATTTTTACCACATATCTTAAAAAGTAATAAAAAGCTGACGTGATGTTTCAACTTTGAATTAGATTGTAGGCTTCTGTCAGATAAATAAGATCAAAAAGGAAATGTTAGGCTTAAGAATCTGAGAAGTTTCTTCTACTAAAATTTATGTGCAGTTCAGGAAAAAATCTGCATTCTTATGTCAAGAATTGTAGACATTTCATGCGCACTCTAGATTAGAGACTACGCTAATGTTTTCTTTTTTCTTTTCCTAGATAAGTCAATGTTCATGAAATTTCACTGAAGTTTAGTTTCAACAAAAAAAAGTAATGTAGAACTGCATAGATCTTTTATTAAGGAATCATTTCAGTGGTATACACTTGCAAATTTAAACCACTGGATCTTACATATCTGCTATAAAAGCATCCTTTTAATGAAATTTGCCTGATTTAACTAAGGCAGCTGTGTTAATCTAGCTGCGTTGGGAAACATCCGGACAAATAACCCTGGATTTTCCACACTCAGAGAAAATACACCCATCAGACACCCACACATACAAGCATATTTACACATATATGTTATTGTGTATTTTTTAGTTCAGCAAACTTTTGTGGTAGGCAGATATCCTACCCTCTCCTTCTTATCATTTGCATGAGAAAGACAAACTTCAGGTTTGTGACTTGTCCAGATGGTCATGTATGTAAATCTTGGTCTCCAAATGCTCAGCACTGTAACCCGTCCTGGCATGAGGGACATGGGATATATTTTGTATGTTTGAAGGTGTGAGTAGTGGTAGCTATTGTCATTATTCACCTAAATATGAGCCTAGGATTTTTTTTTCTGTAGATTTGATAACAGCTTTGAGTAGTGGAAATGGAGAGGAGAGAAAGGTTCAATGTATGAGAATCTTGAAGAAAATAACATCTTAATTAATATATTTTTTGGTACTCAGGAAGAAGAGGAGGCTAGGTACTAGTTTGGGCTGGAGGATGGGAAAAAAATTTGAAAGAATACTTTTTAACTTAATTTGTACAAAACACCGCAGAAAAATTCTATTTTTTTTTTCTTAAAGCATTCCAGTGTGCAAAATCTCTGCTTTACAACCAGTAACAATGCTGCTACATTCTTCTACAGGAGAACTTTTTACATGGTTCTCTTCTAAGACTCTTGAATTAAAAAATTATTCAGAGGTAAGGTAATAAGCTGAATTTCAACACAATTCCTCTATAAGTACCATAAGCAATAAAACCATTGCAGATTCAGAACATTATTTTCTTGCTCAAACTTCAAACAAAAGTGTTAATTAAGGTTATTGAAGTTCTTTATGGCAATGATGTGTTAAAAGATACTATAGACTTTACTCTTGAAGATTTCAGTCATTAAAATCTAACTGATGGGAAAAAAAGTTACTTATTGCAGCATCAGGAGACAATAGAACTTGAATTTCACAGCTGCTTTTTTTTTGGAGAATAGGCTTATTTTATCATCATACTCAACTGGATCCTCATTTCATTATAAAATTTACAGAATGTGTAACAGATTTGTTGAAATATCAGCAGTCCTTTGGCCAAATCCTGAAATCTCAGTAGTGGGTCTTGATAACCACATTTTCTGGATATTAGATTTATAGCATAAACAGCAATCTGTATTGCTTCATTAGTGTCATGATTACGACATATCAACACAGATGAAAGAAGAATGGAGTTAATTTAAGCATAAGGATAATAAACTGCATAACACAGAATGTTTTCCCATAGCTCTGTGAGATTAATTCTTTTCATCTTTTCTATTAATTTTTCAGATGTGAAATTGTTCCTGTCACCACTTACCAAAACAACACGAAGCTTTGCACCTACAGTTAACTTCTCGTAGTTTAAATATACAAGCTTTAACAACAACAGAGGATACCATCTGAATGCTGACTAGCTAAAAACATCTGTATATGTTGTAGCTAATACACCACCATTTTCAAGAACATGATAATTTGCTGAGGTACATGCACCTAAAATGTCAAGAAGCACCATTAAAATAAATACTCTAAATAGCAGGAATGTCACTTGCTATCTAGTTGTCTACACAATTTTTTCTCGATTTCTTTAAGGAGAATAATTGAACCCTTAAGGCGATATTGAACCCTTTCCTAGTTTGACACCCACCTTCTTATGAAGTTCGCTGGTGACAAGCAT
Source organism: Ifrita kowaldi (assembly GCA_013398055.1). NCBI lineage: Eukaryota > Metazoa > Chordata > Aves > Passeriformes > Cinclosomatidae > Ifrita > Ifrita kowaldi. The sequence continues at coordinate 211,144 of VZRS01011899.1, forward strand.
AGCATGGTGCTAATAATACCAAGATTGTGGGTTTGATCCCTCCATAGGCCATTCACTTAAGGGCTGGACCCAAGGATCCTTGTGAGACACTTCCAACACAGAAAATTCCTTGATTCTATGCTATATTTTTTGAGGCACTTCGATTTATCTTTATTATTTTTATTATTATTATTACTATTATTATTGATTTTTTACCCTAGCTCTTCCTTTGTATGTTGAGTAAATTACACAGGCATATTTAATGAAAACTGTTAGGACTTAGAAATTTTATTTTGGACTCCTGATCAAAAAAGACTGCCATAAGTCTTCATCACTCAGAATTTGTTTTTATACTGTAATTTATTCTATTTCTAACCTGAAGAGAAAAAGATAATAGTTTTCTAGCTAAATATTATAATGCAAGTGTTTTCTGGGCAGTCAGATATATGGGTTCTGAAAATTTCCTGTGTTCAGCAGTAACCTTGTCCTGTTACTGTGCACATTCACAATTTCTGTGTGTGTGGCATGCATG
>VZRS01011899.1:213063-224401 GCA_013398055.1 Ifrita kowaldi
TTTTTAAGAAGCAAGAGATAGAGGCGCTTCATCCTGTTCTTTTCCAATAGTCATGACTATATTAAGGCCTCAATTTGTCAGAAGTCATAAAAAGATGAGGAGTCTTTCTCTGATGATATGCTAGCAGAATCAGGTCTTAGAATACAATGTATTACTCTACGTTATACAACCTATTCTATGATGATTGGCTGTAAAAAGATAGGACAAAAGAAACATACCCAGACAAAATAATAAACAGAAGACACCAAACCTCTTCCAGCTAACTTTTGCTACATTATTGAATTACCCTCTATTATTATTATTATTATTATTATTATTATTATTATTATTATTGAAATGTGAATGGAATAAAAAAAGAAAATATAATCACAATTATAACTTTATTTTATATAAAAAAGTAAAAGTCTTTCAATATGCATATTTTCCTTTTGTGAAGTTAATCAGATGCTTCTTACTTGAAAAGAGAAAGTTTTAAGGATGCATTCAGTTTCCTAGTTTAACAGTTCCTTTTTAAACTAGCAACTAGCAATGACATGACAAAGCCTAGGTCATGAAAGAAAACTACAAGTCTTTCCAGACTCTCTCCAGAGGCCTCAGTTACTCATTGAAAGGGGCTGATTCAAGCATAGCTCAATTCATTATACACCCATGCTCATATTTTTAAGCAGATGCTAGCAAGGCTTTGCACGACATGCAATGTTCCCAATGCCAAAGAACAGTGGGCAATCTGTTCTTCTTCTTTTGAAGATGACTAGCTGATTATTCATCTCATTCCATAACTATAAAGGATGAATAAAGTGGTTTGGATTACCAAAAAATGAATCAACCTGAAATTTTTGCAAAATTGGGGAGAAAGTTCAAGTACTTTTGGAATCAAAGTAATATTAGAAACTATTACCTACAGAAAGCAAATGTATCAGAAAAAAAATCAAATTTTTGACAGAATGCCTGGCATCAAAAATATACAGTCCTGACAGTGTTGTCATTTTATAACTGTTTTGCAAATTCAGAGCTGTTACGAGACTTCACCTTTTGAGGTTCATCCATCACTATGGCGTATTGCATCCATGTATTACCTTGGCAGTACCCAGTGAGCCCCAGTTCCTATAATTGCAGCATCTTAGATTATCTGTTATATCTCAATATAGTATACATTATAGAATATTATGCATTTTTTTTAATACTAACTTCTCTTAGAATTATTAGACTTGGAAAGCTCAAATGGCCTTAGTAAAAGACGATGAAGTCTTTTCCATCTATTCCATTCATAATTAGGCTGAAGTTTCATTTTGAGAAAAGAATCAATAGCACATAATAGTGCTATTTCTCAGCTGATTTTCTAAAATCATTAAAGCCTAACAGAACTCATAGTTACATCACCTGCTAGTATAGTAATGCACAGAAGAGAGATTTTAGATTAGAAAATCACATTTTTATTTGCTTTTTCAGAAAATGGATATTATTCTGTCAATAGTTGTTTTCAAATATGATGGGGTGGTGTAATTTTTGATGGCTTTTTGTTTCTTTCTTTTGACTGCAAGTTTTCAAATATTTAGTTTCACATGAAATAATGTATGTGAGTTTATAACTTCAATGTACATAGTTTTTGTAAGTTTCTATATAACAGGCCGAAATGTAACAATTATATATTAATACATTCATAAGTTAAATATATAAAATTACAAATGAAATTATAAATATTGAGTAAACCTGGCATGGTGAACATATTCTAACCACAAAAACCTTGAAAAAAAGTTTAGTTTGGGATGGAAAACCATACACTGGTCTTGCAAAGCACTGAAATTCCTTGTTGGCTATGTTCTAAAATGTTTTGACTGCACACTTGTACTTCTCTAGGAAGAACAAGAAAGGAGATTATTTTTATTTAAGTGGAAGAAGAAAGGTGACCTTGTGTAAAAACTATAGCAAGATTCTTTATAGTTAAATTCAAATGTTAAATATCCAGATTATGAATAGCATGCTAAGGTATAGGTTTATATAAGCTATAACATCTCCAAAAGAGTTATGGATCTTTGAATTAGAGTCAGTTGATGTATTTCTGCATTTTACATAATTGGAAATTAGACAAGGTGATGTAAGGAAGAAGTCCTGATACTTTCCAGTCATGACTTCATAGTAAATTAACTAAAGAATGGGGTTCACCATTTTCGTATGTTCTGGGTACCCAATAGACTTGCCATAAAGAATTATGACTTGCTCTCTTCATGGAGACCTTTATGCCTCTTATGTCCAAGAAGCACTCTTAGGACCCTTTCTGTTGTCTGCTATACCAGCACTCCTTCCAGACCTCAAGACCTTTCTTTCCTTTTTGCATTTTGGCAATGAAAACTTAACCGTCCTTTCCAAGGCGGGTCTGTGATACAGGAGTTACAATAGAATAATTTTTTGTAACACTAATAACCCAGATTAGAGGTTGTGTACCTGCCTGCTGAGGAGGGACCTGACTGCCTGTTACTGTGAGGCTACATGGCTCCTCATTTCTTCATTGCCTGCAGCTCGTTCCTTTGGGGGCAGTAGCAGGATACTCACTTCTTGCCATATGAATACAGCTCGGAGTAGGGCCTTTGCCAAGGAATCTTTGCAGCTGCAGTGATTCCTATCCCACCTGCTTTATGAGGAATTAAATCTTCCAGTTGGGTTTCTACTTAGCAAAGACTGAGCAAAAGGGAAACAAAATTTAATCTGATTAGACAGTCGTATTCAACTTACAGAAGGAATTACTAAACATCAGCTTCTGCTCTGTCTTTATGAGTTAGTGTCAAAGAATCAGTTCTGCTAAATCTTGTACAAAAAAAAAAATGCTCTTAAAAAAAAAAGCCAATACTTCTGTAGAAATGCAGACTGCTAAAAAGACTGAAATAATGTGCTGGTGACTTCCAGTGAGCAACTCACATGCAATGATGCAGCAAGAGACAAACTCTTTTCTGTCACAATTGTCATTACCATTATGATCTCCCTGTAAAATTTTGTCAAAGAGGAAAATGAATGCAACTCTAGACTTGGATTCTCAAATAATACGCAGTGGTATGATAGCACTGAATAGGCTGATTATGTTCACTCATGCTGTCTGAAGATTTGATTGTTTACTCCTTGTTCATTAATAGTTCATATAGAAGGATTTTTGGGGGCTTATACTACTTTTTTACTATTTAAATGTTTTCCATGAGTACACTTAAGGTATTTGTTAATAGCTGATTGAAAATGAAGTCTAAAATTAAATATGATGCTAAGTGAAGTGACAAATTAAGCAATCAATGAGTTTCACTGTGCCCTTAAGGGTAGGTTCTTTTCACCTTATTCAAGGCCTTTAGAAATTAGATGGTTTTTCAGAAAAAGTAATTTAAGTCTATCCTTAGTCAATGGAAAGAGGACTGGTGCCTTCCCAAAACAAGATTCCTTCTGATGTAATGTATGTGTCTAACCAGGCACATTTAATTCCTTCTGGGTGTGAAACTTCCACTTAGGAAGACAACTTGGACAGAGAGACTAATAAAGCATTTCAGACAGGATATCTAATGGATAAAATCAAAGAAGGCTCCTGCTCCAAACACACAGCTGTAAAAGGGCATATCTTCCACAGTTTCTAAGGAAAATATTCCCATGAAGAGTTTTAAAAGGAATGCTTCACATAGCAAATAATTTTTAACTCTGGAAAAACTAAATGTCGATATATTTCAGAACATGTTTTAAAAGTGTTTATTTTTTTTTATGCCTTTAAAGCTACATTTTAAATTGTAATTTCTTTGGAGAAAATTTTCTACTAAAAATTAGCTAATTACTAAAATTCATGGTACAATACACTACAACAGTTTACATATCACAAAATTATTTTCTTTAATATTTATTAAAGAAAAAAAAATCTATATGAAGAATCACATGACAGAAAGCAGAAACCTGGTTTTGTTCTCATTAAAGCAATGAAATTCTTGCCTGTAATGTCAGTTAGAACAGAACTGTACCGTAGAAATAAATGCCCAAGATTTTCTTTGGAAACCTGGGCTGAGCTGTTGATGTAAAAGAGATTTTGGTCATAGAGGCAGTGGTAATGTCAGTATTGGTGCAGCTATTTTTACATACCTTCAGTAGAGGTCAAATTAGCTCCTGAGTTACTCAAGTTGTTCTGTTTGCTTTTGCTACGGTTGCTTCCAACATGGATTCAAACCTGCTTACTTTATATACGTAGGAATTGGAAATTTAATCATGTCAGTATAATTATACTTCACAGTGTCACAGAAAGCCCTTCCAGGTAACTTTGTGTGACATGGCCATTCCAAAATATTCCATTTGCTGTCTTAACATACGCGTTCTGAAAACTTGCTTCAAAAAATGTTTTTAATGTATATATTATTGCAGAATAAATATTTATTTTTATCTCTAGGATATAAATAACTACTGAAGCTGAAGTCCTTGCTGAATAAACAGGGAATGCTGAAATATTCTCTTCTTAACTTCTCATCAAAAGGTATCTTTCAAAACCAGATACTTTTCTAATCTTGAATAACAGACCTTAATCACACATTTATAGCTGTGATTAAAAATGTTTTTTTCATTCTTTTATTGCCCAAATTCTACTTTGCCTTGCAATTGTTTTTTGCTATTGATAATATATTGAATGTTTGATTCACCACACTTTTTTTTTTTAAGTCACTGCAAAATTTCTAATTTAGGAAGCATTTTCTTTCCATATGGCTTGAAATATTCTGTAACAATTAAGTGGATATAATGCAAATCCTTTTTTCACTTTGTCCTTCCAGTTTTCTCGTGTATGTCACCTTTTCTAATCCTGTTTTTCTTAGTGGCTCATACAGTTTGTAATTCAAATGAAAATCCTTTTTATTTTTTAATTCAAGATTTTTTCAACTATTGTTGTCTTTCTGCTATTATTACAGAAATATTGTGAAGAATTCACTCAGTCACCCCCTATTACTTTTCAGTTTCTTCCAACTATTTTTACAGGAACTGTTTCTAAGTTTGGATAAGACATAACCCTCTATGCCTTAACTTACATGATTACATGGACTAATAATGAACAGCATCTAAAAGTCATTTATCTCTTTATTTTACATATTTAATGTGTCCCAAGGTTACCTCTTACATTGATGAAAGTAGAGTTGATGATAGTGTTTTCAATTCACTGTATCCGTACCATACATTATTAGTATTGATTAAAAAAAAAAAAGAAAAAAATATAGGTATGAAATAAGATGCTTGTTCATCTCTGTCTTGATTTATATTCTGAGAAGGTAAACCTGTACTAATGAAATTCTTCTAGGAGAAGCATCGTTATTGCAACTGCAGTAGAAAAGGTCTAAGGACAGAATAAATTGAAAGTCCATAGAAGAACAAAGATAGGCAGAAGTCCAGAAGTTTATCTGCAGTACAAAGCCAAAAAAGAGAGATGGTAGAAAGGACTTCTTCCATCGTCCACAAGCCACCTAAAGCTGGGATTTCACTGGAATTACTGCGGCATTTGAGATTTTGTCACTTTTACTATCATGTGATTTTTTTTTTTAAACAAATAAAAAATAATGTGTGTCTTCACCCTGCATCACAAATACAAACATTAGACTTTTGACAAAGATCATTTGAATGGCAACCCATATATTATTTATTAATTATTTATTAGCCAAGCAGGCCTTGGCTTTAGTGAATACTTTATTCAGGGTGCCCACCTGATCAACTAATACAGCAATAAGAATGCCAGTAAAGAAAATTCTATGCATCTGAAAAGAAAAAAAAAGTATGCCATATTATCTAACTTTTAAAATTAAAATAGATTATGTAACATTGAGAACTGATTGTTTACTGGGGAAAAAAATAGTCTCTAATATGTGTACTTTACTGGTGCTGAGAGGAGATATGTGGACTCAGCTGGGTTGACCTTGGCTGGATGCTGGGTGCCCACCAGAAGCATCACTCCCCTCTGCAGGGAAGAGAAAATATAACAAAAGACTCATAGGTTGAAACAAGGATGGGGAGAGATCACTCACCAATTATCATCATGGGCAAAACAGTCCCGACTTCAAGAAATTAGCTTAATGTATTGTTAATGAAAAGAGAGTAGAGTAATGGGAAATAAAAACCAAAGCTTAAAAACACCTTTCCTCCAACCCTCCCTTCATCCTGTGCTCATCTTTACTCCAAATTTTCTCTACCTCCTCCCCCAAAGCAGTGATGAAGGTGAATGGAGGCTGTGATCATTTCATCACATATTGTCTGTGCCGCTCCTTCCTCTTCCAGGTGATGATTCTTCACACTCTTCCCATGCTCCAGCATGGGATCCCTCTTGAGGGAGACAGTCTTCCATTAACTTCTCCAATGTGATTCCTTTCAACAGGCTGCAGTTCTTCACAAATTGCTCCAGCATGGATTTCTCCCACAGGGTGCAATCCTCCAGGGACACACCGCTCCAGCCTGGGTTGCCCATGGGGTCAGATTTTCTGCCAGGAACCTGCTCCAGTTTGGGCTTCCCATGGGTCACAGTCTCCTTTGGGTACATTTGTCAGCTGCAGCATGGAATCTTTCATGGACTCTAGGTGGCTATCTGCTCTACCACGTACACTCGTGGGCTGCAGGGGAATCTCTGCTCTGGCACCTGGAGCACTTCCTCCCCTGCCTTATCCACTAACCTTGCTGTGTACTGTGTTGTTGTTCTGACATACTCTCACATCTCTCCCACGACTGCTGCCCCACAGGTGGGTTTCTTTCCCCCCTTTTCTGAAATATGTTATGCCTGAGGCACTACCAGCATCACTGATGGTCTCAACCTTGGTGAGGAACAGATCCACCTTGGAGCTGGCTGGCATTGGTTCTGCCAGACATGGAGGAAGTTCCTAACAGCTTCTCACAAAAGCCAACTCTACAGCCCCTCTGCTACAAAAGCCTTGCCATTCAAATGCAAGACACATGATTATTTACAAACGTCAGAAGATCTTGAATAAGCATAAAAGGAATAATTACTTACATTTGCACAAAGCTACATTAGGTGAATGGGACTGAAACAGCTCAAATGAAAATTTTCATTGTCTATTATGTAATAAAATATATTAATGATCAAAATTACCAAATTAATATTTCATTGATAGATTCTTAAATGGAGTAGTTAAAAACAGGACTGAATAAATTACTGATGTTTGCAAGTAATTTGCTTGCTTACCTGTAATTTTAAAGTGGTGCTTTGCTTAAAGTGTGTGTAAGTTGTAAGGAGAAGGCTGCCTGTTTGCCTTGGCAGCAATGCTCTAAGTGAGTTCTATCTCTCTTGAGCAGGGAAGAGGACTGAGACCAGAAATGAGTCCTTGATGGGGAAGAAACTTCTGAAGAAAAGATGAGGCTGGTAATGAGAAATATTGCCAGTGGAGAAACAGGGAAACAAGCATATAAAGGAAAAAGTCATAAGCTGAGATGCAGGTTAGGGGGAGAAATAAAAACTATTTTCCAGTGAATTAGAGGGAACTGTTTAGACCTTGCTGATAAACAGAAAGCTGCTTCAAACCACTGGATTGATAACAAGTAAAGAGGAATTCATCTGTCCTATGAGGGGACAATGAAGAAATAAAAATAGTCTTTAAATAATTTCTTTTTTAAGTTTTATTTTTAAGTACATGTATTATTAAGCTGTCTACTTCTGGATTAGGTTTTATTGAAGATTAGTTTACAAAATTCAGAGAGGATTGTCTTTTTTTTTTTTTTCTTTTTACAAGTGCTTACTTTAACAAAAACCTACTGATAAATCCACCTCAATGTCCCCCCAGGCTAGTCATAAAGTGTGGTGATATACAGAAATAGGAAGCACTGGAATGCCAAGGGAAAATCTTTTTAGAGGATCCCTGGGCCAGGGTCCTGTGAAAAACAAAATAGATTAGTACCTTCAGTCAGATGCCAGAGTAGTATGGTAATGTCATGGGCCTATTCTGTCAGCATCAAAATACTGGAAAACCAGTATTTGGTGGCTGCTGCTACCTAGACAAAGGTGGCATATATGTGGGACAATGGCTACAAGTTGTTGGGGCTATTTCCAACTGATCTCTCCTGGTGGAGCTGGGGCAGAGCAAAGATCTTTTAAATTCTGCCTGGTAGTTGCCATTACCTCAGTAACAGTGGTGATTCCCATCACTACCACACTTATATTGGTGGCCACCTTCGATCTGTATTAGTCCATCCCACACAGGGCACTAAAATTCCTAGATGAGACCCCTTGAAAATGAGCATGGTTTCTCTTTGCTGACCACCTCTGCATATAGGAGTTTGCCTGCTGTAAGTGGGAGATAACCAGTTCTTTTAAAGGTTAATTTTCTTTGACAAAAGTATATTTTGAAAATAATTAGGTTTCTAAACTTACTAAAAAACATGGGAAGAAGGACCTCTTTTTGATGAGCATGTGTCTTCTGATATAGCTTGATCAAATGCATTCAAGGTTTCTGAATAAGAATGAATTTTGATGGTTTTAGTCACAGAAGAAAGAGCCATTTATAGACTCTGTTTGATATCATTATATGATTCTCTCACAGGATTCTACAAAATCCTCATCTAAGATCCCAGGAGATTTCCAAGTCTCTCCCTTCAATTGTAACCCTGAGCTGAGAATTCACGGAATTATGTTAATTATATACCGGTGACCTTGGATTTTCTTCAAAGTTATGGCCTTGGAAATGAAATCTAAATATTGATTAAAGACACTGATTTACCAAATAAATCAAACACTCTCTTAAATCCAATTAAATAATTTTTTTTCTGAATCAGAATGGTAAAAAATTAGGCATAACTTTAAAGGTTTTGTTGAATATTGACCTGAGAAAAACTCTTCTTTATAGCTTTGTGGTTTTGTTGGTTTGAGATTTTAAAGATGTGTGGTCAGGGGGAAATTGAAAAAATTTAGAAAAATTTTGAGAACTTTTTTTCTCCCCTAAATGAGAAACTAATCTAAAAATAGCATTTTTATGTTTTATTTTATGGTGCCAAAGTGTAATATGGAAAACTGCTTCATTTGGCCAGTTCTATAATTTTTTTCCAATAAACACCCTTTATAATACTCCAAACTATGCATGAGGGTTCCTGATTTCAGGAACCCATGCAGCAACCCCAAGCCTCATCATGATCTGAAAGTCTTCAGAAGTCAACCTGGCAAGGAGCTAGCGGGGCTTGTTGACAGAGCTTTAAACTAGTTTGGAAGGGGAAAAGGGACAAAACAGGCTCACCAATGATGAGCAATGGGGTGGTGTGACAAAACTTGAGGAAATAAGTATTGAAAAGACTCCTCAATCTTCTTCACAAGGTGTTGGCTACAACGTACCACACCTGAAATGTTTCTACACTAATGCACACAGCATAAGAAACAAACAAGAGGAGCTCGAGGCTTTGGCTCAGTCCCAGAAATTTGACATCATTGGCATAAGTGAAACTTGATGGGATGAGTCCTGTGACTGGAGTGCCCTGTTGGATGGTTAAAGGCTATTTGGGAAGGACAGGCAGGGCAGAAGAGGCAAAGGGGTGGCACTGTATGTCATAGAAGGGTTGGAATGTATAGAACTCACAGATCGCAATGGCACAGTTGAAAGCCTCTGGGTAAGAATCAAGGGGCAAACAAATAATGCTGATGTCATCATGGGAGTCTACTACAGACCTTTTAGCCAGGGCGATGACTCCAATGAATTATTCTTTGAGGAATTAAGGGACACTTGCAAGGCAACTGCCCTTGTCCTTATGGAGGACTTCAACTTGCCAGAAATTGTGAGCATCAAACAGCTGGTATAAGCTAGACCAGAAGATTCCTAAAAAGCCTGAGTGACAATTTTATGGAATAGGTCCTAAGGGAGCTGACTGGGAAAGATGCCCTTCTTGATCTACTGCTTGTCAACTGAGAGGGCGTCCTGAGCAAAGTGGAGATTGGCGGCTGTTTTGGCCACAGCAACCATGAAGCCATCGAGTTTAAAATCTCTTTTGACAGGAGGAAAAGTGCCAGCAAAACCTCAGCTCTGGACATGAGAAGAGTAGACTTCAGTCTGCTCAGGGAATTAGTATGTAAATTCCCCTGGGAAAATGTTTTTGCAGGTGCTCCGGTCAATCAGTGCTGGTCCCTTTTTAAACATCACTTCTGAAGGGCACAGGAGCAGGCAATTCCCAAATGTCAGAAGTCAAGTAGGCAAGGAAAAAGGCCAGCTTGGCTGAACAGGGAACTTCTCTTGGAAATAAGATGAAAAAGGAGGGTGTATGCCCAGTGGAAGCAAGGTTAGCTGACATACAAAGAACGCAGAGATGCTGCTTGCCACTGCAGGGAGAAAATTCATGTGGCCAAAGCTCAACTGGAGTAGAAGATGGCCAGAATTGTGAGGGACAGTGGAAGGAGTTTTTTTTCAAATCTATTAACAGCAAAAGAAAGTGTAAAAAGAAAGTTGGCCCATTACAGGATGAGGGCGGTCACCTCATGGAGACAGAGACAAGGCAGAGGTGTTTAATGCATTCTTTGCCTCTGTTCTCAACATGGGTAATGGACCAAGAGAGTGTCAGTCACCTGAGCTGGAGGATCATGACTGCAAGAATGATCAACTCCCAGCTGACCCTGAAATTGTACAGGATCTGCTGCGCCAGCTGGATCCCTACAAATCTATGGGGCCTGATTCATTCAAGAATCCTCAAAGTGCCAGATGATGTCATGGAAAAAGCTCTCCTCATGAATTTTGGGCAGTTTTGGAATTCAGGGTGGTCCCAGATTCAGACTGGAAGCTGGTGAATGTTGTCCCAATTTTCAAGAAGGGCGGGAAGGACCACCCTGGTACTACAGGCCTGTCAGTCTCACTTCAGTGCCTGATAAAGTTATGGCAAAGATGATTCTGGAAGATATGGAAAAACACCTGAAAGACAACGCGGTCACTGGTCACCATCAGCAAAGCTTCATGCAAGTGAAGTCCTGCTCATCAAACCTGATTTCCTTTTATGACAGGATAACCCAGCTAGCTGCTCAAGGGAAACCAGTTGATGTAATCTGTTGGGATTTCAGTAAAGCTTTTGATACTGTCTCTCAGAGGATCCTTCTGGACAAAATATCTAGCATTCAGGTGGAATAAAGACATCATGTGATGGGTGAGCAACTGGCTCTTGGGTTGGGCACAAAGTGTTACAGTGAATGGGGTGACATCACACAGGTGACCTGTCACTGGTACGGCTCCTCTGGGCACCATCCTCAGCCCTGTGCTCTTCAACATCTTCATAAATTACTCGAACACAGGACGGAAAGGCATCTAAGCAAGTTCACAGATGATACAAAACTGGGAGGAGCTGTTGGCTCCCTCAAAGGCAGAGAGGCCCTGCAGAGAGACCTCAA
>VZRS01011900.1:4457-16979 GCA_013398055.1 Ifrita kowaldi
CATGGATCAGAATCAGGGAATTCCAGCACTGCCCAGGATACACCACATGAGCAGTTTGGCCACCTCAACCTGTCCCTTTTCCTGGAAAAAGGGTGTATCCCATTCCTGAATCATCACTGAACCACTGCTGGTCAGCAGCAATCCCAGAGCTCTCAACTTCCCAAAAAATTCACCAAAAAAGGGGAAGGAGATCTCCAAGTGCTCTCCCTGTGCAAAGAGCTCCTCCAGCTCCGGGATGCAGCCACAGAATTCCAGACTCCAGCTCCAGCACTGGTGTTGGTGCCTGGGTTTGTCCCAGGTTTGGCACACGGAGCAGCCCGGAGCCAGCAGCTGCTCCTGGCATGGAGCACAAGAGCACCTGCAAAAAAGATCTTAATCCAAACAAGAGATCCCAGAAAACAGCAGGAATGCTCTGTAAGAGAGTTCCCTGCCATGGCAGTGGCTTGCCCTTGGTAGCTGGAATTCCCAGGGATTGGATTCGGGCACTGGCAGCAAGAAGTTGATTTTAGTTTGTGGAACTTGGGCCAGGTGTCTCCACTTGATCAGGAGCCTCTTTGTGGCCATCTGACCACTGAAACCTCCTGAGGGTGAGGGAGCAGAGCCCTGGAATTCCCCCCTGGCTCACAGGACACCCAGGACAATGATTTTTTCTTGATTCTCTCAAGCCCCCCAGATCTGTGTTGGCTCAGCAGCAACAGGAGGAACACGTGCAGGAAGTTCAACCACAGCACCGAGGAGCTGATGTTTCCTTAGGGAAGGAGCAGGAATTGAACCCCGAGGTCCTCAGGAATTTATTGCTGGATATTCCAGGTCTCTCCCACCTTGGCTGCTGCTGGAATTATCTGACCCAGATCCTTTGCCAGCTTGGGAATGCTCTGCTTTAAAGGGGCAACACTCCAGAAAGCAAAGGAATGTCATTCCCTCTTTTTTCATTTCCTTGTGCCACAGGAGGAGGCAAAGCCTTGGAAGGGAAGAGCTGGTGTTGGAATCTTGGATTGGTGACTTCCAAAGGGAGAAGCAGAGGGAATTCAGCCATCCCAGGGTCCCCCTGCAGCTCCAAGGCAGGACCTGGAATGCTGGAACAAAAACCACTGGAATCCTTTTGTCCTTTTTATGGAAAAGTGGCAAAGTTGATCTCCCACGACAGATCCATGCTGTGACCCTCATCCCTGTATTACCTGAGGAATTCCATCATTCCAACCAGGAGTTACAGCTAAAATCAGTTTTCCAGGGAAGAACCTGAGGGATTATGTGTGCACATTTCCCTGGATTTCCTCCAGAATGCATAACTGGAATATCTGAAGTTCCCATTTTTAAATGCAGCCTGGACTAGACTCAGCTGTGTTCCTTCCAACAATTCCAGCTTTCCCTAAATTCCATTTAAAAGGAGCTTCAGCTGTTCTGTTTTATCTCTAAAAAGGAGATTTAGAACCAGAAATGACCCCAAGGGAACCACTCTGCAGCATCTGAGGCAATGCCACCTCCTAACCTGCAATAAAATCTTATTTTTCACGAGATCTTGGCTCAAGGAGGAGTTGAAAATCCAGTAAAAAACCTCAAAATCAAAGAAAAAAACCCCCAAAAGTGGCCTGAAATCACCTTTCACCCCAGTACAGAGGAAAATGCCCAACTCACCGTAGAGAGCTGTCCAAGTTTGATTGATTACATCTAGACATACAGTTCCTGACCTGGAACACATGGAAAAGACAGAATTAACACTGGGAAACACTCTGGGAATGGAATAAAATCCTCCCCTACCCCTTCCCCAGGGTTTGGGATAAGCCCTGATTTATTCTTATTTATGGTCAAGAGACATCAACTTCCTCAATCTTCCCACTCTGCCCACGATAAATATAAATATAAATTGGAATTTTATATAAATAAATTGGAATTTTACTGCCATGGAAGCACAGGCAGCTCCACACAACCAAAAAAAATATGGGGAAATACGGGAAATTTTGGAGGATTTAACACAGACAGGGAGGAGGGATTCACTTACGCTTCGTCGATGTTGGGATGGAAGATTTTATTCATGAATCCTGCAAGGAGACACAGAGGTAAATTAGCAGAAAAATCCTAAATAAATGTCTTTTTTTCCCAGGAGAAGTCTGGAATTTATGGAACAAGGACTCATCAGAGAGGTTTCAGAGCCATCCCAGCCTGAGCTATAAATAGCAGTGTAACCTTTAAAATAGGCAGGCATCATTCCCAGCCCGGGGTCCTCGGCCATTCCCTCAAAATCCAGGGAAAGCTGGATTTAGGAAATTCAGGAAAACTCTGCAGTGCAACCACAAAGCTTTTGGTGGATCCTGAAAATTCCTTTCCATGAGCTCAACGGAGCTCCTGCATCTGATGAAATGGGCTTAGAAGGACAAGAATTTTAAATAAACACTGAACACTGAATTTAAATAACTTTAATTATATGTGTAATTATATTTATTGAATTATAGTTCTAATTTAAAGAATTTTAAATAAACACTGAACACAAATTTAAGCTCAACATTCGATTTTGTTTTAAACACAGTTTTCCCAACAGAGATTTTCTATGAGCTCGACATCACAACATTAATCTACATTTGTGAGCCAGGGAGGTAATAATTCCAATTTTCCATCAATACAGCAATTAATTCTCCTGTTGGTGCCTCTGGTTTCCTAAAAACCAGCTCAGTCGAGGTTTAGGAGGAGAGAGCTTGATGTGGCTTTGTCCACATTTCAGATTTCTGGATTTGAGAGGGATTTTTTTTTTGTTCTGAGTTGTAAATTAAATTGTTAAATAAACCCCTGTGGTTTCAAGAATGTCCCAGCAGAAGGAGCCCCACACTTTCATCAAAAGGTAAATTTTGTTTTCCAGCTGCCAACTTCAGCCTCGAGTTCAGAACAGTCGGAAGCTTCAAACACTCCTCTCTTACCCCATAAATAATGATAAAATAAAATACATTAAAGGAATTATGCACCATCCTCAGCCTGTGTGGAAGCAAAGCACATCCACCCCAAAAAATGTTTCCAATGATGGCTGAGAGTGGGTGCAGGATCCAGGACCCCAACTCTTCACCAGGAAGAACCCAAATATCTGGATGTGGGCACGAAACAAACATGGAACGGGGATGGAATTAATTCCTACATTTCTGGCTCGGATAAATCCTTTGGGCTCTGCCCAGAGGGGCAGCTCCAACCAGGAGAAGCTGCTTCCAAACCTTGGTGTTGCTTTTTTTAATTGAGAGTTTGAAATAAATCCCCCTTTTCCCTGTTGTGCCACCTTTTTTATTGAGAATTTGAAATAAAATCTCCTTTTCCCTCTCGTGCCACCTTTTTTATTGAGAATTTGAAATAAAATCTCCTTTTCCCTCTCGTGCCATCATCCCACAGCCCAGAAATCCTGACAAACACGGCCCAGGTGGGAATGATCCCTGCACTCTGCAGGAATCCATTTAAGCCAACAGCAACTATTGCTTCTGACAAGGATAAAAACAGGGAAGGGATTCAGGTCTGGGATATTGACTCAATCCATTGAAAAAGCTCCTTCCAGGACTCAAAACACACAGAGAAGTTTTCTTTCCAGAGCAGCCCCAAAAAGCTAAAAAAATTCCTCATTTACCATTTAAAAAGCTCCCAACCACCCCCACCTTCATCCAAGCACTGGAGGATCATCCCTGCCCAAACACGGAGCAATCCCAGTTTGAGTGATGGATCCCAGCTGGGGATCAGAGCTGGCACAAGGGTTGAACTCCCTTCCTTCCCATGGATTCTGACACAAACAGAATTCCAAGTTTCCTTGGACTGTGGGATTTTGCAGAAATGCAACACGAGGCTGAGACGACGCCCGAAGCCAGAACAATCTCCACGAGGAGAAGGGAGAACTCCATAAACATCTCCACGCTAACAAGTGGATTTCAGGAATAGCTTGGCAGGATTTAGCTGGAGAAACTGAAGCAGATTTAAAAAGGGAAGCTGTAGTTCCATCAAATATTTACGTTCTGCAGCTCCCACAAGTTGAAATCAGGTCACGGATCCATTTTGCCGGAGCTGAGCTGCAGCGAGCACCGATCCCGATCCTAAATCCTGCCTGGCTCTTTGGGGGGAAAACCCAACAGTGAAATGAAGAATGGAGAGGGTGGGGTAGACACTGGGAATAATCCCTTCCTTCACATTGTCCTTGGGTTCAAGCTTCCCAAATGGAATCGTTTTTCTCCAGGGAAGAACAGGAACATCCTCTCCCCGCATTCGTTTCCGAGGATTCATTCCCCAGCCTCATTCCATGGACACAAACTGCCCAGGCTCCATTGAAATCCTTCTTTTCCCTGATCCAGGAATAAGCACAATTCTCTCCTCCTTTATGTGGAATGTAAATTCTCCTGCGCCGACATCGTCCCAATAAACCTGACTTGCCCTGTGTTTATTTTTACAGATAAAAAGGACACAATGCCCATGAACATCCAGGGAAAAACGAAATTCCAAGTTCAAAAAGAAGCCAGGAAAGAGGGGAAAAAATTCCCAGCACTGGAGCAAGTTTATTGCCAAAGGCCTGAACACAGCCCATCCCAATTAATGCAAGCAGAATTCCAGGTGAGCATTCCATCGGACAGGATCGGGATTTTGGGTTTTCTCCATGACCCAGAGTGAGAAGCCGAGGTCACAGCCTATGATTCCAGGTGCTGGACTGACTGCAAACACTTAATTTAACATTTTAAACCAAAATTCCCACTGAACTCTTGGAAAAGCCAATGCTTGGGAAGAATGTGAGCAGCACAGTCCACCCTTTTTCCATATGGAGACATTGAGGTCCAGGATTCCCTTTGGAGGCAAAGCATAAAATCCATGTGGATAAAAAGCCTTTGGTTGATAACAGAAGAACCCCTGGACATCCCTAAGGAATTCCACAATGCAGCTGTTCCCACCCTGGAAAACCAACACGTGGATGCTGACCTGGAAAACTGTGATGTTTCATCAACAGCCCTGGAGTGAGAATTGCTTGGATTGCCAAAAATCCTTGAGGAGAAGGGCATTGTTACATTGAAATCTCAGCTCACTGAGAGGTTGCCGGTCTTGCTCGGTGCTGGAAACACAGGAACACTCAGAACGCTCCAGCAGCTGGATGTATTCCAGCATGGAATGAGGTTCTCTCATCGTGTGGATGGGTTGGAAGATCACAGAATTCCACGATGGTTTGGGTGGGAAGGACCTCAAAGCCCATCCAGTGCCACGGGTAGGGACACCTTCCACTGTCCCAGGGTGCTCCAAGCCCCAATGTCCAACCTGGCCTTGGACTCTTCCAGGGATCCAGGGGCAGCCACAGCTGCTCTGGGAATTCCATTCCAGCCTCTCCCCACCCTCCCAGCCAGGAATTCCTTCCCAAGATCCCATCTAACCCTAAGATCCAGGGCACTGCCTTGTAGTGGGATCAAAGTGAACAAAACCACAGAGGAAAAACGGGAGGAATTCCAGGCTCACATCCATGTCTAGACTGAAACTCCCAGGAAATGGCCACGAGGAATGACAAGAACCAACGTGCTGCTGTCCAGAGCTGCTCTGCCAGCACGTTCTCCTCCAAAAGGCAGATCCCTAAAACCTGGATAACTTGGGGAATGTGGAAGATTCCCACCGAATGGTTTGGGTTGGAAGGGACCATAAAGCTCATCCAGTTCCACCCCCTGCCATGGGGATATTTTCTGCTATCCCAGGGTGTTCATCCACCATCCAGGCACAACTCAAAAGTTGGGAGATAAGAGGGAAGAGCGACGTTCCCAAAGGCACATCCCGATCTCCCGGCCTTGCCCAGGCAGAGCCCGATAACACCGATGTGCTCCATGTTTATCTTTGACCAATAAAAAGGACAAACTGACCATAAACATCCATGAAAAATGAAATTCCAACCGCAGCTGAGTGGTTGGGGATAAATTCAAGAGGATTTCCCACTGGATCCAGGGATGGAGCGGGTTTATATCCACCTACCCATCCCAAACTCCCCACACAGGGATTTGCTCATGGATTGAGGCCAGTTGGACACTTCTGCCTCCCCAAACACCCAAAGGCCTGCAAGGGAACTGGGTTTTAATCTTTAGATTTTTCATTTTTTAATTTTTAATCCCACTTTACACCAATTTTTAAATTTTTAAACCCACTTTACACCAATTTCAGGGGCTCCTTTCCTGTGGAACCACCACGAGAAGATTGAGGAGTTGTGGTAGGAGGTGGGGAGAGGTCACCAGAGCAAATCCTCTGTCCCAGTCCCCACTGCTGTCTGGAACAACTGGTTTAGCCTGTGGCCATTCCCATTTTTCAGGGATGTTCCCAGCTCGGAGCTCCACTCCCTGTCAGGTCAAGGAGCCCTCCTTGGCAAAGGCATAAATTGATTTTTGATGGAATTTGGAGGTGAGGAGCCCTCTCAGAGCACTGAGAACGGGGTGCACTCACTAACACAAGGAGTTTTTATCACTCAACAATAACAATAAATTCCCAAAACAATAAATTAAGCACAGGCCAGGAGATATCTGTTAAATCCTGGCTGGAATTAAATGAAATTTTTTCAAAATTAAATTAAATCCAGCTTCATTCTTGTACCAGCTGCCACAATGCCTCGTTCTATACATACATATATATATATTCCATATGTTCTGTGCACACAGAGGGGGTTTTGTTTGGGAAAACACTTGGAAAAAAGGGAAAATAGAAATGCAAGGCACCTGCAGATAACTGGGACAGAGATGGAGGAAAATGAGAGCTGGGTATGAAGATATAGAAAATAATATAATATAATATAATATAATATAATATAATATAATATAATATAAAGATAATATAAGATAGAAATAAAGATATAAAATTTATAAATAGATATCAATTTATCAATAGATATCGATTTATAAATATAGAGAAAATTTATAAATATACAGAGAATTTTTATAAGCATATATAGAATACATAGAATTTATTTGAGAAATCGAGGCTCTGGGCATATTGAATGTAAATTTTCCAGTTGTGGGATTCGGTTATGAACAAACCCAGTGCTGGCCTAATATTCCTGCAGATTTTAGCAATGAAATAATACATTTAAATTTAAATAATAGAAATTAATAAACAGCAATTAAATAGTAAATCAATTCCAGGGAACAGCTCGAGCTCCCAGGTTGTTTCTTCTGCTCCTGTATCCGAGCAGGGCAGGACATTCCCAGTGAATTTCCTCCTGTTTGTGGCATTGAAGGGAACGAATCCCCAGCTCTTGGCAGGAGCAGGGAATGATTAAAACCACCAAATTTACACCAAGTTTCCTCCTGACCTGGGAGCTCCAAAGAGCCCTTCCAGTCTCTCCACAACTCCCCTTTGGAAAAGCAGGAAAGGCAGGAAGCTCCCCTGAAGATGTTAAATCCCAGGGAAAAGGAGAGAAGTGGAGCCAGCAGGGGCGGTGAAATCACAAACAGCTCCAAACACTTTGGAAGAGGAAGCAGACACGGAGCAGGGAAGTGCATCCCCATAAATGCAGGAATATTCCCATTCCCATTGATTGGCTGAAGCTTGGGGAGCAGCAGCAGCAGGAAGTGACTGGAGTTGGTTTTGTTCAGAGCAACTGCTCCAGGTCAAGCCTGAAAATTGGGATATTTAGGGATTTCTTTATCCCGATAGGAACACTCAAGCCCAGAGCCAAGTTGCCAGCCCTACATCTGGCTCCGTTTAGATTCCTGGTTTTTTCTAGGATGTCCATTTCCCTTTTTACTGCAAGCTGGGGAGCTCCTGGTGGGAAAAATCATCCTGCAAAATATGGGATCTGTCCGATTCCACGGCACATCCCAGCAGTGCCAGGAATAGCGGGAAGGCACCGCAGGATGTGAGGGAACACTGGGAGCTGTCCCAGGAATCCCCACACGGATCCCAGGATGGTTTAGGTCCTTAAGAGCCATTCCCAGTGCCAATTTTAGGGAACAGCACTAATGATGATCCACGTGAAGGGCAGGGAATAAATGCTGTGGATATTTGAGGAAGGAGCTGTGGATGAGAGAAGGGAGTGAAGATTTGGCAGGAAAAGTGCCAAAAAGCTTCTCCTGGACACAAAGAGCATCCCTGCTCCCTTCAGGGATTCCCAAAACATCCACACCTCTCCCAAGGACAACTCTTGAACCCACTGGAAAACCCTCTTCTAGTCAGGTTGGTGCTTTGGGAGAGAACACCAAGATTCCCTGGATCTCATCCTTGGAGCCACGCTGGGATAAAAGCAGGTGGAGCAGATTAGAAGGGAACTCTCAGCCATCATTTCTCCAGAGCACACGGATACGCTTCGAGCCGTCGTGTTATTTGCTCAAAAAAAAAAAATTCCATGGTAAAACCAAAAAAAAAAGAGCCAAAAATGCTCCCAGAACTCCACGTTTTTTGTAAAAATCCCATGCCAGGATCAAAGATTTCCAAGGATGGAAGGAACAGTTCAGCCTCCAGTCCTGGAGGAACAAGGGAAGGTGCAAGGACGGTGCTTTTGCTTTAAGTTTTAGCATAAAAGTGGAATTTATTCAAGGAAAAGCTGCTGGATTCCGTATTTCCTCCAAGGAGGAACTCACACGGACAACTTGAACTCTGCTGAGAACAGAAACAAGTCCAGGACCTCCTGTCCATTTATGGGCTCCATAATCCCTGAAATCCTTCACTTCCACCTCTAAAAATCAGAGATTTCCACAGGAGATTTCTTCCCTATGAATTCCTGAGTTATCCAGAGCTCAGGCTGGGTTAGGACACTCAGTGGAACGGGAGAGAACAGGATCATTTCCAGTGCTCCCAGTTCAGCTGGGACCAAGGTTTGATCTGGAGTTATCAGCAATGTCCAAACCAGAGATAATCGGGATGGCCCAGGAGGCTTCACCCAGGCCTGGCTGTCCCAGATAAGCTGGGCTGGGGCAGCAAAAATGGGAACCAAAGGAAAACAAACCCCTCCCTGCAGCTTCCTGGGAGCTTTCCTGAGTCCCAGCACTTTCCTTGGAGCTTCCCAGCTTTTCCAGAGCTCTGCTTTGCTAAGCCAGCTCAGGTCTAGCACGGATTTTATCCAACCCAACTCGTTTCCAGCAAGAGGCAGATTTTTGGGAAGAAAAAACAGGGGGGTTTCAGCAAGAGCTTGAGGAGATAAAAGGGATTTTTCAGCAAGAGGAAGATTTTTGGGAAGAAAAAAAGGGATTTTCCAGCAAGAGGCAGATTTTTGGGAAGAAAAAAGTTTTTTTTCAGCCACTTGAACAGAGACTTGTAGGGTGAGGGAAGCTCCTCATGAGGTCTGGGATAAACCAGTGGAAACACAATGGATTTAAACAAGTGAGGGATGGAAAACTAAAAAAAAAAAAAAGCAGCAAAATCAACATTAGAAGGGCCAAAACAACTCAGTGATTTGAGCAGGAAACAGCTCCCTGCACATCATCCTGCCCCTAGATCCCTGGAAGTGTCCAAGGCCAGGCTGGATTGGGGTTGGAGCACCCTGGGATAGTGGAAGGTGTTGGGGTTGGAACTGGAGGAGGTTCAAGGTCCCTTCCAACCCAAAGCATTCCATGATTTAAGACTGCCCTGATCTGCATCGGTTTGGGTCACTTTGGAGTGAGGAGGGACAAAGGACTGTTGAGCAACAGAGGGAATTCACACTTGGAATGTGACTCTCCAAGAGGAAGCTCCAGAGCTGACTCAGGAGGAAGAAAAGGCTCCTCAGAGCTGTGGATTTCTCTGTTGTTACTCAGCTCTTTGCACATTTCTGGGTTCACAGAAGGCTTCAAACCAACGAGAAAAAGGTAAAGGATGGTGGATGAACGACATCACTCTGTCCCAAAAGGCACAATTCCCACTTGGAACAGATTATTTCTCATCCCACAGAGCTCTCAAACAAAATCTTAGCCTACAGGGTTATTTTAAGGCAGCAGCCAATGCTTGTGAGCTCCAAAGGAGGATGCTGATGGTGGAAAGAGCCCACCCCATCCAACCCTTCCAGGGGAGCTTCCACATCAGTTCTCCTTGGGCAGCTCTCCCCATTCCTGGAGTCCTGTGGTGGCTGAGCCACAAACACATCCCTCAGCCCCAGAGGTGACACTGCCCCAGAGGTGACACTGCCCCAGAGGGTGACACTGCCTCAGAGGTGACTCTGCCTTTGAGGTGACACTGCCTCAGAGGGTGACACTGCCCCAGAGGTGACACTGTCTCAGAGGTGACACTGCCCCAGAGGTGACACTCTGCTCCAGAGGGTGACACTGTCCCAGAGGTGACTCTGCCCCAGAGATGACACTGCCCCAGAGGTGACACTGCCTCAGAGGGTGACACTGTCCCAGAGGTGACACTGTCCCAGAGGTGACACTGCCTCAGAGGGTGCCACTGACTCTAGAGGTGACACTGCCCAGAGGTGACGCTGACCCAGAGGTGACGCTGACCCAGAGGTGACACTGCCCAGAGGTGACACTGTCCCAGAGGGTGACACTGCCTCAGAGGGTGACACTGCCCCAGAGTTGACTCTGCCCCAGAGGGTGACACTGCCCCAGAGGTGACACTGCCTCAGAGGTGACTCTGCCCCACAGGTGACACTGCCTCAGAGGTGACTCTGCCTTTGAGGTGACACTGCCTTTGAGGTGACACTGCCTCAGAGGTGACACTGTCCCAGAGGTGACACTCATCTCACATCACAGGGGAGATGCTGGAATTTCCTGCACCTCCTCCAGTTTCCAAGAAGAAAACTGGAAAATTGGTTATTTTATTTATGGCTTCAGCAACCGGAATAAAGCCGAGCACCTGGAGACATCTGAGGTGGCTCCCTGTTCCCCAAGGATGGATCCAAGCTAAAAACCATTTCCTAATCAAATTTCCAAGGTGAAACAAACCTGACCAGTCAAGCCAGCATTTTTTTTTGGTGATAAATCCCTGCTCCTGAGTTCTTCTGCATCTGCATTCCCTGCTCCAAGAGGATGGAGGCTTCAATGGAGGAACTTCCATCCACTTTTGGACAGAAGACCCCAAAAGTTGGGTTCTCCTCAAGACCATGAACTGTGGTTTTAGCTCCACCACCCACCAGTGGAGTTATTATTTAAAAAAAGCACATAGAATAGAGATTTAATTCATCAACACACAAATATGCAGCCAAATCCCACTCCCAGCTCCTACTCCTTCCAAAGCCCAAAATTCCTCTCTGCTTGAGATCTGAAATCTGATAAATACATTTTGCAGACTTAAAAGTCTTACATTGCACTGGTACAACTCCACCTGCAAACTTGAAGCACAGATCACAGGATTTTGATGGAAAATGAGCATTTGTTACCTATAGATGGGGATTTGAAGGGATATTTGTCAGGAAGGTCGACTCTAACTTTCCATACTCCACCTTCATACGGTGCTGCAAGGGAAGAAAAGCAGGAATTAAGACACTCCACAGCTGAGGAGAGGATAAACAGAACCAGAGCATTAAGGAAAACACATCTCTGGAATAATACACGGCTCTGCTGGGGGTGAGATTTCAGAGCAAACCTCCCACGGGAAAAGCCTTTTTCCTGCTCTGCCTGACACGATTTGAACTGATTCTGGAAAAGATCTCGGCACAAAGACACCAGATTAAAACCAGGCACTTTGGGATAATCTCCTCACCTCTGGAGATGGTGCTAAATGAAGGTGGAAAAGCCATTTTAATGACAAACTCCACAGAAATTCCCGTGACTGATGCAAAACTTGGGAGCTGGGTCTAGGAAAGCTCAGGGATGCTGAAGGCTGGAGTTGTCCAGAGGCAGCTCTGCCAGCTCCAAGGGATGGGATCTATCCATGTCCATGCTCACAGCTGGATCCTCCCCACCCTCCAAAAAGCAGCTTCCCTGGATTTCTCTCTATCCCCCTCAAATTTGTTTATCCCTTCCCCTCAGGAATGGCATTTCCTTATTCCCCACCACAACCCACTGGCTTGTTTTTTGGAAGGGCTGGGCCATGAACTTACTTCCTTGTGGTCCATAAAACTTCACAACAAATTCGTTGAGTCCTCCTAAGATTGTGACTTCGTGTTTGCTCTCAATCCTGATGCAGCAAGTCAAGGACAAACATTTAATCCGGGAAACAGAACCCATTTGCTCGGATCCAAGGAATTTACTCAAAGCCCGTTGACCCAAATATTCAAAATATCCCAAGCCTGACGTGGAATTTCAGTGTCCTGACACATCTAAGTGACCACAGCACCACAATGACGTTGGTAAAAGCCAGTTCCCCACCCATCCCTGCCCTGAGGAATCTTGGGATGAATCCTCAGAGCTGCTGAGTTTTCCATCCCCTCCTGCACGGCGTGAGCTCGGATTTAGGAGAGCGTTGGGTCGCTACCAGTGATGTGCTTGAAATAAATGCACTGAGGCTGCTCTGAGCCCCTGCCCCAAACAATTCCATGAAATAAATGCACTGAGGCTGCTCTGAGCCCCTGCCCCAAACAATTCCATGAAATAAATGCACTGAGGCTGCTCAGAGCCCCTGTCCCAAAGAATTCCATGAAATAAATGCACTGAGGCTGCTCTGAGCCCCTGTTCTGAAGAATTCAATTAAATAAATGCACTGAGGCTG
>VZRS01011905.1:0-91100 GCA_013398055.1 Ifrita kowaldi
GGGCTCCGGGGGCACCGGGAGTCCTGTCCGAGCGGTGCCGGAGCCGGGGCGCAGCCTCCCTGCGCCGCTCCCCTCGCACAGGTGAGCGAGGGGCGGTACCGGTGCCGGTGGGAGGTCCCGAGCAGCAGCGGGGGCGGGGGCGCGGCACGCCCCGCCCCGTCCCGCCCTGTGACACCCCCGGGCACCGCGTATTCTCAGTAGGAGCCTCGGTGGTCCCGGCACTCTCTGTGGATCCCGTCCCTGGCGGCGCGGGGGGGAATGCCCCGCTCTGCTTTGGGCTGTCCTAACCCCGGGAGTTCCCGGTTCGGGTGCTGGCGGCATCCCAGCACTGCCGGGTCCCCCCGCGCCCCGACAGCCCCCGGCAGGGACACCCCTTGTCCTGCCTGGAGAGCTCCCGCCATCACCCCGCGTTTGGAGGGGAGTCAGGGCTTTCCCCCGACGCGGGGGCAGGACCGTGCATTAGTCACTCCTCACAAAGTGCCCCAATCACACCTGGTTTTACCCCAAAGTGAGAGCAGGACCGCGCTCGGCTTAATTATGGGCCAATTAAGGCCTTCCGTCCCGCCTTGGGACATATGGCAGTGTTGGCTCTGCAGGGCAGCGCGGCCCCTGCTCTTTCTCACAGAAGGGTGTGAGGGGAGGGCTCTGGGTTGGTCCCTGCGGGGTTAGGGACTGCAGGGGCTCAGGGCTGGGTTTAGTGGATGCAGAGACTCAGGGGCGTCCCCACATTTTTTGCTTAAAAGCCCCAGTCACCGAGAGACCCAACCACCGTGCCTGGGGAGCAGCAGCACCCACGGAAGCTGGTGACACCGTAGAGCAGCAGCCCTTGTTCACCAGGTAAGAGCTGCGGGGCTCAGGGCAGGAGGCTGCAGTGTCTGGGTGGGAGAAAGGGCTGTGAGCTGGGTAGCCAGGAAGGGACTGCAGTGCTGGGGCAATGGGAGCTGCTTCTGAAACAGCATCTTCTGTAGAAAGCAGAAGGTAGGGGAGAGACGAGGGCGTTTCCCCACCGACTGCAGAGGGCCTCCAGGCTGGGTGCCTGCCTTGGGGTCACCCTGGCATACATACCTTAGCAGCAGCTATGGGCAGCCTCATGTCTGTGCATTGTGGGGAGCCCACTGGAAAGAAAACCCCTGAAGCCCTTGCTCCTGCTGTGCAGCCCAAACTCCAAACCACAGGGGCAGTGACATAAGGTTATCACTGGGATCATCAGCTCACTGTGCAAAACCTGGGCTCTATGGGGGGTTTTGGGGGAGATGCTTGGAGGCTTTTCTTGTTTCCTGGCTTGGCTGTATTCTGCTGGGTCAGCTTGACCATGTACTCCACTCAAGGGAATGGAAGCAGACCCAGCACCACGGAGGATTTTGTTCCTGTGGAAGGGTGGTTGGGGCAGCAGCTGGGCTGGGGCAGCTCGTTTCTCCCTGAGGGGCAGCTGGGTAAGTCCTGCATGCTCCTGGAGCAACGTTCTCCACAATCTGCCTTCAGCCACGCAAACTGAGGTGAATGACACTCTGTGCATTCCCAAGCTCTTGTAGGATGCTCTTGTTCCTTGTTCGTAATGTAAAAAGTGATCACAATCCCCTCCAAAGGGATGGCTGTAGCTTAAGGCAGTGGGTACGGGCAGCGTTGGAGATGGGGGGGTTATGCTGTGTCTGTCCTCTCCTCCACCAGTCTCTCTCCCTTGCAATTCTCTCTGGCTGCAAGTTGGCTTTTCCAGGGCTGTGGCTCCACAGCAGCTGGGGGTCCAGGAGATGATAACTGGAGCTGGTCTGTGCAGATACTATGGGGTGCAGCAGGACTGGGGTTTGGGCACATTGCATAGACCAGTGCTGAGCTTTGGGTGCTTTGGTGGCTTGAGCCAGATTTTGCTGCTGCTCAGTGAGATCAAAGGCTCTG
Organism: Ifrita kowaldi; assembly: GCA_013398055.1. Classification (NCBI taxonomy): domain Eukaryota; kingdom Metazoa; phylum Chordata; class Aves; order Passeriformes; family Cinclosomatidae; genus Ifrita; species Ifrita kowaldi. The sequence continues at coordinate 1,894 of VZRS01011905.1, forward strand.
CCATCATGGGCTGTCGGTGTTGGTGCTTGTGGACTGAGCCCCAGCTGCAGCTCTGCAGCATTTTCTCTGTCCTCATGGGCACTGGGGAACCAGGGCAGCGAGTGCTGCTGCTGCCAGCCTGTGCCACATCCTCCACCCAGCGCAGGCAGTGATTTCTTCTCCTGCTCAGCTGGCGTTTGCTGCTCTCTGGCCCATCTCCAGCTGTAGAACTCCAGCCTAGGTGGTCCAGGCTAAGAGCTTGAATTGCCCATTGGCTGACTGTGATGGGGTGGCTTGGGCAGTATGGATGGTGCCAGGCACAAAACATTGCCCTGCCAGCCACCCTCTGCCCCAAGCTCCTGCTCACCTTCCTGCCTACAACTCGAGCATGGCCTCAGGACACTGCCCAGTGCTGGCCCTCTGCTTTTTAATCATCAAGTGGCCCTGCTGGCCTCGAGTTGGGGATTACAGTGAAGGGTCAGGTGGATTTTGCAGAGCTCTGCTTGCAGCAGTGCCGGGTTTAGGGAGGTGCAGAGGGTGGTGCATCCTCAGGGCCGGTCGGGCATCGCAGGGCAGCCTTGGATGCAGGAGCTGCTGCTGTCTCTGGCTGTCAGAGAAGTGCCCTCTGCTGTAACTGCCTGAGAAGCTTCGTGGCACCACAAAAACCTGAGAGCACAGCAGGAGCCTCTAGGAGATGAAGACGGAATTAAAACTTTAATCTTATTTCGACTCTGGGTAATTAATATAAAGGCTATAAAACGTGGGCCTGATCCTCACGCTGACTGCTGGGCACCGTGCTGCGGCCGGCGGGGCTGTGGCAGCTGCAGGCTGGCTCTCCTCCCCGGCTGGCTCTCCTGGCAGGTGCCAATGTTTTGTTTGCAGACACAGTGGCTTTAATCCTGGAGCTGGGATGGGCTGTGCGCTGCGAGAGCCACGCTGCTTCAGTTTGGCCTGTGAACTCCAAAATCTCCCAGAGACAGGAATCTGGCTGATACCTGTCTTGGCACACGATTGCAAGCTCTGCTTTTCTAAAGAGGATAACGAGTCCTGTCCATTTTCTGGCTCTGCAGCAGCAAGGTGGGGCAGGATGGGTTAGGTGCTTGCCTTTCTCAGGAAAACCTGTGTGTCCTGTCCAGCATCCCTATTCCCTGGTGTTGGGGTTTGGGTGCCCTTTGCATGGGCAAGGGCCCTAAGAACCTTACTTTACAATTCGTGTAAAACCATCTTGGTTAAATGTAATTCCAGCTTTTACCTGGCTGGTTTTTATATGGTGAGAAGCATTTTTTGCCTAAAGAAGAAGAGGATGGGCCCAGGATTTGCTCTCTGAAGAGCTGAGGTACACATTTCCTGGTGTAGATGATGCTGGTCCTGGGGACTGCCTGTGATGTGGGCACTGGGGGGCTGCTCCTGGGCTGGGGATGGTGCAGCAGTACCACACCTGGTCCAGCCCTGCTGATGTCCTGGTGCCAGGGCCAGTTTCGCAGCCGTCGATCCTGCAGCGGGCTCCAGCAGCAAAACCTGGCGGTCCGCTGCTCTCAGCTGCAGAGTAAACAAGCTGGCAAGAGAAACCATTTTGCTTCAGCTAGTAGGAGAAACCCTTTTTAGGTAGCACTTCCAACTGGCAACGCTCTCCTTCATTAACCCCCTCCTTCCCTTTCCAATGAAACGTGAATTTGCAGCGATTGGAGATCAGACGCTTGCCAGTGCAGCTTTGCCACCCAGAGCAACGAACACAGACGTGAATTTACTGCTTGATCTCATAATTTCAGTGCAATTAGACTGGCTGCTATAAAGCAATTTCCCCTTGAGCCTCAGAGTCCTGGGCCTGGGCACTGCCCAGCTTTTCTCAGACAGGGAAAGGGAGGCCTTTGGGTATTGGCTGAAACACGAGGTTTTTTGGGTGCACCTGGAACTTGACTCCCTGGAGACGCGTCTATGAGCTGGAGCTGCGGGTGCCTGGCATGTCTGAAAAGGAGCCTGCTTTTCAGGCTTACTTATTACAAGTCAGGCACCCAAAGCTAGTGGGAAAACAAGCCAGAACAAGGTTTTCAGGCTGAGCTCTTGGAGCAGGACTGGCCTCTGCCACCTTCTCCTCTGTGCTGGGCAGGCTTAATGTTGCCTGGCTCCCCAAGATGCTCCCCATCTTGGGGGGACTTGTAGGGCAGACCCACAGGTTCTGCTGCAGCATGTGGGGAATGGGCCATGTTGGCTCCCGAAGCCAGCAGCCCTTGGAGAAGCACATCCATCTGTATTGATCGAGCGGGCTGTGGGTAGGGCTGTCACCTTGCTGTTGTAGCTGTTAGCTCTTTCTCACAGCTTTGGTGTCATAGTCAAATACTTTGTATAAAATCCTGGAGAAAAAGGGATTGAAACCACACTAAAAAAGGATCCATTTAATTATCTTTTCTCCATGCTCTTAGGTGGGGAGCTGTATAATGCCTCCCAAGCACAACAGTGGCACTGGGCATGGATGACATGCTCAGTATTTTGATTTGGTCTCCTCCTACCTAAATTCAGCAACTCATTTCCTGTGTTCCTGGTACCCTGGGAACTGCTGTGCAGGGTATGAGTGCTTCCATAAGCTTCCCTGCCATTGCTTCATTGCCTCTTACTGCTGGGTGGCCAAGCACCTGTGCCCCACGTGGTGCTTACAAACTCTCTTGGTGCGTTCTGTGCTCCTACCATAGTGTTGGGAGGTCCCTTGGATGGGAATTGTATGATTCTTCTTTTGACTTATCCTGGAAGGGTGGAATTGGGGAGATGATTGCTACCAGGATCCTACTGCTGATCCTCTCCTCAATGGGCTCTGCTTATCCTGCTGCAAGGGGGCAAATGCTGGCTGTGTCGGCCAGCTGGTGATGTGACCCAAAGGAGAAGGGGGTTTCTGTCTGTGCTGATGTGTTTTAGCCCATTGATGGCTTGCTGTGCCCACAGGTCTATCTGCAGTAGCAGATCTGTTCCTTGCTAGAGCTGAGGAGCGGAATGAGCTGCTGATGGTGTAAGCAGAGCTGTGGGTGTTCATGGAGAGGCTGCAGTGTCCTGGTTGGTCTTGGTGTGAGTTGCGTGGCTCACCTCATGCCCAGAGCTGCTTGTGTGATGCTCTACATTGTAAAGCTCCTGGCACAGGCACTTCCCCATGTCTCTAACAAACCTGTCCAGCTGTGCTGGTTGCTGTTGGTGCCTTGCCTCCTTATTTCTGGCATTTGAAGGCCATTGATTTCCTGCAAAACCACTGCAGAATGCTACAGCTGCAAGGTAACGGTGTGTGGCAAGCTCAGGAGCTGCCCTTTTTGGAAGAGGGGGTGAAGTTGGGGTCCACTTCTTCTGGTGAGCATTTCACACCTTGGACTGGGTGGTCTCCTGGGCCCTGCCAGCCAAGGAGTTCATTAAACCTCCCTGACAGACATGGTGCTCAGCCTTCTCCTGGGGTCATGTGGGATCTTGGGAGTTCCTCTGACACTGTGGGAGAGAAAACAAGTCTGTGCCGGGGGAATCCTTTGGCAGCTGGTGGTTCTCTGCAGCTGCTGTGGGGTGTCGCTGCTGCTGCCCCAAAGCATCACTTCCAGGAGCTGTGAGGTGCCCTGGGCAACCAGTGCTGTTTGCTGGGATGTGTTATCTGATAGAGACCTTATTTTAATTGCTAGGTCAGATATCCTGCAGTCTTTATTGCTGTGTAGCCAAGGGTTGATCCCTGGACTTGGTCTGACCCCGAGTTACATGTGGCTGTGCTGGAGAAGAGTCCTTACCCAAACTGGGAAGTCTGTCTCCAACACCAGCGTGAATGAGGGATGTTACCTGCAAATCCTGTTCCTGTCTGTCCTGGGTGGAGCAGGACAGGACTTGCTGGGGAGTGATTCGGATTTGTAATCGTGCTCCCTGCTGGCGATGGGAGCAGCAGGCTCGGAGGAGGCTGGGCATCAGCTGCTATAGGGTTCTGGGAGGGGTGGAGACCAGGCACCTGTGATCTAGGGCTAATCCTGCCTCTGTTTCCCCTCCCATCTCCCCTGTCCCGTGGTTTCTAGATATTCATCAGAGCAGGGCAGAGCCCGTCTTACCGCACAGGCAGTGTCTGGTGCGGGGGACCCTTGGGTGACTCCTGTGATGGGCATTGCTCGTCTCCAGTGACACCACCTGCCCAGGGCTTGGGGTGCCAGGTGACGCTTGGCATTGACGGCAACCAAACCAAACTCTGCTCCCTGTTCTTGCCAAATCTGTAGGGAGGGCAGTTGGGGTAAAAACTGTAGTAAAGTTGGAGCTGTGGCTCGCCTGGGGAATGAACGCTGGGGTGGTGAGTGGGAGTTTGGTCCCGGGCACGGTGGGGTCCCAGTGGGGAGCCTCTTCCCCGCTGAAAGGGACTCCAGGAGTGCTGCCAGCGGGCGCGGGGCTCCGAAGGGGTTAATGGTTGCTCGTCTGTCATGGAACCTGCAGCCTTTCCCGAGCAGAGCCCCTCCGGCCGGGAGTAGCGTGGCCTTACGGTGCCCTGCGGATGGACGGACAGACGGCGGCAGAACTACAATCCCCGGCACGGAGCAAACCCCCGGGGTGTGCCGGGACTGGTAGTCCAGGGCCTGGCGTGGGGGTCCCCGCTGCCACTCGTGGCTGGGGCGGGGGGACCCAGAGGGAATGTGCTGGCTCGGGGAGGAGCCAGCGTGTTCACCCACTTTGTTGTTATATACCTTAAAGGAGCAGTGGCTGTGCCCGAGCGAGCTCCCTAGCGGAGCCGCGCAACCCGGGCTGTGGGCTTTTTAAAGATAAAAATCACTCGCGTGGCCTCCCTTATTAACGACATCTCCCGCTCTCAGTAACTCCTTCGGCGCCTGGGCATCTCCAGCCGGCGCGGTGCTGGGCCCGCCCGCCGCGGGGCTGCTGCGCTGCGCTGGACCGCTCTGGTCCTGCATCCCCGCCAGAGCATCCTCCTCCCGGCACTCTCTGTCTGGGAGCCCGGAGCTGTCGGGGTGTGGGTGCCGAACCCCCCAGCCCTCTTCATGCCACGGAAAATCTGTTTCCTTGCAGGGGAGACATCCCTGCTCATGGTCGCCGTAGATAAAGAGCTCTGGAGAGGAGTGTGGAGTAGCGACAACGTGGGCAGCGCGGCAGATTTCTGATGCCACTGTGGCACAGCCGTGACCTGGAGATTTCTTCCTCCCTCCGGCATAATTCAGTCTAGCACTCGGTGCCTCCAGCTAAACACCCTGGCCCGGCCCTGGCGTGTGCCCAGCAGACACCCACATCAAAGCCACCGCGGCTTGCCTGGCCCCTTGCCAGCAGCTACCTCTAGACAGCTTGTGCAAACCTGGAGGGAGATGACTGCGGAGCATCCAGCCCTCAGCAGCTCCTGCCTGCTGTGGGGCAGCCGGAGCTGGCTTGGGTGTGTGGTGGGAGCCACAGCTGGGTGGGCGACCCCGTACTGGGATCGTGATGGGGGTGCCTGCGAAACATTTGTCTCAGCGAAGCTGCTTTCAACTGCTTTGTCCCTGCTTCCCTGTGCCGGTGGTCATTGCCTCCATGCCCCTCTGAGCCTCGGCAGAGGGGGATGAAACCTCTGTAGCAGGTGAATGTGCTGAAGAGGGGCTGGTGGAGCGCAGCACGGGAACCTTGCTGACTGGAAAAGCAGGAATAACCACCCAAACGCAACTGGTGTGGGGGGACTGTGGTGCTGCAGGGAGCTGGCAGCTGAGCTGGCTGATGCTGGGTGACGCTCTGGGGCAGATGGCCCAGGCTTGCCTTTGCTTCCTAGAGTCACACACTGCAGTTCACCCGTGGGTTGTCACCAGCATGAAGGCAAGGGGAGGGCTTGGGTGGAAGAGATGAGCCCAGTGCTCTTGACTGAGCCTTTTGTTCCTGGGCTTTTGGGTGCAGCTCAGCCTCCTCACAGCCTGGATGTTTGCCTGCTGAGGGGCTGTTCTTGACCCTTTTTCCTTCATGGGAGTGGGTGTTGGAGCAAGCATTAGGAACACATGCTCCTGCCTGGAACTGGGCTCTGACTGGTCCATGCTATGAGTTCAGGATGGTGTCCAAAATGGATGCTTCCAGCCTGATGCCTGGTCTGGCATGGCTGGCAGTGGGCAGAGCTGCTGGTCTTGTTTGGTTTTGCAGTTGTCTGGGTGAAATTCATACCCAGAGCAGAGGAACTCTTTCCTGGGGTGCAGAAAGTGCCTGAGGCCTGAGTGACATGGTGGGAGCAGAAGGGCTGAAGCCCATCAGAGCTTGTATCTGGAGAGACCTGCTGTGCCTGGCCCTGGCTGCCCTGTGTGCAGGGACTCATGTGGTTGGGTGCTGGAGCACAACCCATGCAGCTGTGACCTCTTGGACACATTGAGGTCAGCAGAAAGACCCTTCTGGGCTGCAGCAGAGTCTGTATCACATCCTTTTCTATGCAAAAGGAAACAGTGGAGTGGGACAGGCTGCCTGTGGGGAGTGCTGGCTGCTGCATCCCACAAAGAACCTGGGCTGCAGGGAGCCCATGATGCTACTGTGCTGTGGATGCAGCCAGCCTGCTGCCTCAGGGATGCTGAGACAAGCAGCCTAAGGGGTCCTGCCCTGGCTGTGGCCAGTTCACAGCAGTCTATGTAAGCCACTCCAACCTTTATAGTGAACTGGGAACAGTGAGGATCCTGCGGGATGCAGGGAAGATGGTAGGGGCTCAGTCTAACATGTTGTGCTGTGCCTGCCTGCTCTCCAGTCTGTTCAGGGGTTAGGTAAGGGGGTGGGTGCTGTATGCTGGGCTGGACCTTGGTCTGGTCACTCACTCCTTGTGCTCCCTGTGCTCCTTGGTGCTGCAATGCTGGCCAGTTGCTGTCTTGCAAACAGCTCCTGCACGTGTGTGTGCTGTGCCTGGCCCAGTGGGGACCTGCCTACAAGACTGTGTGAACCCTGATACAGCATTTGGGGGGGAATAATGGGCTCCACAGAGACCTGGTGAAGCTCTCTGGTGGAGAAGGGCACAGGAAAACTCTCCTACAGGCCTGTCTTAGCTCTGTTGCTTATTCCTTTTCGCTTTTCATCCCTTGCCTGCCATTCGGGAGCCTTGTACCAGCAGCCTCCCAGCTGCCTAACGCATTGTGATGGTTGTGTTGCAGCAGGTGTCTCTAAGGAGCCCTGCACTGAGGCTGCTGAGGTGTGCACCCCTCCGCACGCCCCAAGATGATTGCTTCTGACACAGTCCTGCTCAGACTAAGGTGGAGCCCGGACCCTTCCTGTCTGATGTTGGAACAGAAGCCCTGAAGGGTGAAATGCAGCTGCTGGAGGAGGCAGCAGGAACGGTCGTTTGGGGGTCTTGAAGGTGAAGCTGTTTGCAAACAGCTCCTGGGTGCAGTGGCACTTTTTACAGTGTGACTTTCCTGTGTGCACAGGCATCCCCAAGGCTGAAGGGAACTTTGACTCTGGCAAGGGTAGAAATGAAACATGGATGGCATTGCTAGGCTAGCGTTGCTAGAGGAATTAAGAACCAAGCAACTGCATCCATAGGAACCTCAGTTCTTCCCTTATCCCCTTGCACATCGAAGTTAATTGCATTTCCAACTGACACATCAAGCTGTCCTGCCACGGTCGTCTGCGGCAAAGTCAGCGCATCGTGGTTGCTCTGGGATATAAACCTCACCTCTGGTGTCTCGCTCTCTTGGGGGATAACGTCTTTCCCAGGGCTGTTTGTGCTATGGTCAGATCTGAGGAGCCCAGGGCTCAAGCTGAGTTGTCTTGTCAGGTCTTTACGGGTATCTCTTGAAGGTGAGACTTGTCAGGCTTAAGCAATGGATGAAATTTTTTTAATGGGTGTTCAGCAGCCACTGTGGAGATGCTTAAGGGCATAAATTTTTTAAGAGCATAATGGATGTTAAGCTCTCAAAAATAAATCCTAAGTCTCTCTAGCCTGTGTTTCCCAAGGTATTGGCGGCTAGCTTAAAATGAGAGAGCAAGTGAAATGAGATAAAAGGCTTTTAGATGGTGCAGATCACCGGTGTGGAGCTTCTGCTTTCTTTGTGTGTCTGAGTTAGCACTTTGGGATGCTGAGGGTCAGGACAGGGAAGTCTTAATCCCTGGTGGGTGCTTTGGGGACTCAGACTGGAGAGCAGAGTTAAAGGGTTTTCCCCACACCAGGAAGATTGGTAGGGCAGGGTGGGCAATGCTGAGTGCTAAAACTGCTGGCCCAGAAGACTTAGCGATGACAACCAGAGAGTCTGGTCCAAAACTTCATGGAGGTTCTCTTGATGAAGCAGAGCCAACAAAGTCTGGGTGTGGGAGATGGGCTGGTACCTTCCTTCTTCTGGCAAGGGGCAGAAAGACCTGGACAGTGCAGGTCTGTGCAAACAATTCCAGGGAGAAGACAATGAAGCCGTGAGGTGCCAGGGCTTCCTCTTCCACCCTGCACAGATGAGCTTTTCCCATGGAAGTGACAGCCCTGTGCAAGGGTTTCCCCCAGTCCTTGTTGCACCAGGAGCTGGGACAGCAGGAAGGAGATGCGCCCTGCTGGCTGGTGCAGTGCCCCAGGGCTGGGAAATGGGGAGGAACTGGCTTCATCCTTCCCCAGCCACTGCTACCCCCAGGGCTGGGAAGCAGAGCCATTCCTTCTCTCTCTACAGCCACAGCAATGGGAAGGAGGTGGAAGAACGCTGTGCTGGCATGGGCAGCACTGCTGAGGGTGCCAGGAAGCAACAGCCCAAAACTTGTTTGATGTTGTTTTCTTCTCCCACCATTGGAGAAGGGAGCAGCTCCTGCAGCTCCAGGAGCATGGAGCTCGTGCTTGTCTCCTCCTGCCCAGCGGGGCTGGCTCAGGAAAAGTGGGAGCAGCCCTGATCCCGTGCACAACCCTGGGAGGTGGCGTGAATGCGAATGCTGGCATCCTGCAGCGCTGCACCCTTGTGTTGTTCGTGCCAGCTTCCCTCCCAAATCTGGTTGGAAACACTCCTGCATTCTCTGTGAGGTCAGCTCTGCTGCGGCTCTGCTCACTGAGGTCAGCTTGTACCTGCCGAGGGCTTGGCCCCATTTTATAGAGCTTTTCCATGAGGTGTGCCCTGGGAATGTCCTCCCCTGGGCTGTGGTAACAGTGCTTGGAGATGAGCCGTGCTGGTGCCTTCAGGAGGCTGAGGAAGTTGAGGTGCTGGGTGATTTGCACCCGGAGTTTCTGCTCCTTTCAGCTCCTTGCTTGGGTTTGGAGGCAAGTGTTGACCCACTCTGAGGTGACAGGTTCAGAAACATCAAGTTGTGAGTGCCTTGGTGGTAGGAAGAAGTAAGAAAAGTGGAAGATTTGGAAATGACCAGGGAAAAAAAATATTCCTTGAAGTATGGGTTGATGTAGAAATATTACCTGCTGCTTTTCTAGTTCAGCCTAACCCTGTTCCTCAGTTCTGGTAGTGATTGGTGTGTAATAATGGGAATAGGAAAAACATGTATTTCTGATGTGGACTGGGTCTGCTCAAAGGGCTGTTGTTTATGAAGTCTGACTGCCTTCCTTCATCGCAAAAGCACCTCTGGATTCTCTGTCCCATCACAGGTAAGCAAAGGGACAAAAGGCTCTATCTTCCCCTCTTCCCTGACAGCTGTGAGGATCAGGGCTCTTGCTGCTCCTCAAAAACACAAAGTGTGTCTGCACCAAGAGCCTCTGGCAGGAGGCTGGCATGGGATTGCTCTGTTTTGCACATTCAGATTTTCTTTCCTGCTTCTCCAGCCCTCTCCAAGCACCGCTCATCCCTGCTCGGTCTGGGAGAGCATTTCTGGGTGATTGCTGCTGGAGCGATTGGAGGTGGGAGAACACCCTCCCACCCAGCACGAGTTTGCAAGTTCTCTGGGCTCCCAGCTGCTCTGGCTGCTGCTGCTGCCTCTTGGGGGAGGACAGGAGGGACTGAGCAGGGGGTCTCTTCTCCTCGGCACAGCTGTACTGGGGCTCTCTGCGGCTCCCAGGAGCAAGACATGGCAGCTCTTCCCCAGATGGAGGATGGGACCCTGGGGGTATTGACCGTCTGCTGCTTTGCTGCCCCAAAAAAGCCTGAAGGCTGTTTTGTGCTGCTGCTCTGCTGTTATGCATTGAATTGCACCAAACCCCATGCTCCCCTCTGTTATCCCAGAAGATGGATGCAGATGACTCCCCTCCTGACATGTGCATGATCTGTGTGCGCTTGGCTCTCCTCTCTTCCTGGGCAGCTGGCAGGTTATTTTTGGTTCTGGAGCGGCCCAGATCTGGTTTCTGCTGGGGTGAGTCCCTGCCCAGCACACCTCTTGCATCCCCCAGGCTTGTGGGAGGTGAGGAGCACTGTCTTCCCTTGCCCACATGTCAGCTGGAGCCAGCAGGGATGCTCCAGTACTCCCCTGCTGCAGGGGTGGTCTGGCAACTCTGTGGAATGGCTGAGAGAAGGGGACATTGGCCAGGTCTATGGCGACTCACCTGGATATGGCAGCCCAGGAAACCTGATCTGTGGGCCTCTTTGGGAGGAGAGGGATGGGCAGGAGCAGCTGGTGCTGTCGCAGGGCTTGGAAATCCAAGCCAACACCTCGTCACGTGCATCCCTCTTGGCTCACAGGCTGGAGGAACAGCAGCCCCCTTCCCTCAGCTCCTGGCCTCCTGCCAGTGTCCTGCAGGGAAAGCCCCTTTAGAAGGGCATTGGGGGGGCTGAAGGGTTTGCTGGGGACAGCCCTGGGGAGATGCTAGGGACCTCCTGCCCTGTCTCTCCTTGGGAAGGCCTCGCAGTGAGAAATATGGATACTGCCATGTAGCTACCTCACTTGCAAGGCTGTTCCTTTTCTCAAGCCCCCCTGCAACTTCAGCACTTTCTTAAAATCAAGGTTTGTCCCAGCAATCCTGGAGCAGGGCTTTATTCCACTGCAACAGGGTGCTGCTCAAAGCATCCTCTCCACATCTGCATGGTGGGATTTTTGGAGGTCCCTGCTTACCTGGAGGGGGACAGAGGGCAAATGCAGTCAAATAAATGGTTTTCACATGTTAGACACAGGTTGCATATTTGCTGGGCACTGTGGGCTGTGTGGGAAAGTGAGGTTGCTTGTTTCTCTGTGCCCAGCTGGCTCTGTAGGCTGGTGGGGCTGAGCACCTTGCTGGAGGTGAACATCTTGGTGGAACTGAGCCTACAGAAGGTATTTTGAGAGGAGGTATCCACAGTGGATGTATGTCCCCAACTGCATTGCTGTCACTGTGTTCAGAAATCATTGTTCACGGCTTTTAGTAGGCTGGTGTCCTGTTTATTCCAGTATTTGGTTCTGTGCTCTGTATGGGTGCTCGAGAGCCTGTGTGCCCGGCAGTGGAGGTGGGTAAGAGCCCCTTCCCAGGCAGTGCTGGCTCATGGCTACGGACACTGCATCCCAACAATGCTGAGGAGAGTGGGACTAAAATCATGGTGCATGTACTCGTAAGGTGGTGGCTGGCAGAGGTGGGCTGCCAGGGATTCTGCAAGTCAACCTGGGTATCAGAGCTGCCCTGATGTATCCAGAGTATCAGGGGAGGCTGCAGCACTCCCTGTCCAGTGCTTCCCATCCTCAATGGCACAGCTTTTTCTCACTGAAAACTGTACCCTTTCCTCTGGGGAGGGAGCATCAACACATCCTCCCACGCTCCTGCTCACCCCCTTTCAACAAAATGCTGCTCTGACGTTTCTCTCTGCTCCTGGCAGGGAGTGAAGCTGTTTGCAGTCCCTGACTGGGGCTCATGGTGTAGGCACACAGGTCTGGGCTCTTGTGCTTGGAGCATCCTCCTTTTCCGCTCTGTGTGGGGTTTCAGACTCACCTCTCAGGACCAGCCTGGCTCCTAACTCTGCAAGGCTGGCTCCTGCCAGCTCTTCTGTGGGAGAGCTCATCTCCCCATGCAGCCTGAGGGTCTCATGCCACCGAAAACAGAACCAAATCAACTGTGAATAGGCTTTAACTTACTATTCAGGAATACAATAGAAAATCAAAGAGATGCTACATCTCCTCCGACTGTCTGTGTGCCTGGTTTCCTTTGTTGCAGGTGACTGAAGGAAAGAAAATGGGTTTGTTATGAAAGCACGAGGTCCAAACTGCCCTGCTCTGGCAATCTGGAAACCAGGAGATGTGGAGGTGCTGGCTTGTGTGGACCAGGGCTGCTGTGGGTGGGAGCAACACAAGGCTGAGGCGGGTGGCTCTGTCACCCCAAGTTGGCTCTGCAGGGTGCAAAGAGCACCTGAGCTCTGTACAGCACAGCAGGTTTGGTGGGGGGGGGCTTTGTCCAGCCTTCATCCCTTCTCCAAGCCCTTGCAGAGGACAAGCTGCCTCCTTGTGCCTCCTGCTTTTTGGCTATACAACATGGAGCCCATCTTCTGCCCCTGTGCTGCTGGTCTGTGATCTGTTTCTTCCTTGGTCTGGCCACACTGTTGGTGGGCACAGCCTCTGGCAAAAATCAACCAGAGCAAGAATGGAATTCAAATGCACAAAGCAAAATATTTGGTGTGAGGAATCCTAGGGCTGTTCCATAACACCAAGATGTCTCACGGGATGTGTGGTAGGGCTACAAAGCTGCTGTCAGGGGTGTGGCCCTGAGCAGGGGGAAGGTAAGGGATTCTCTCTCCTTCCTACAGAGATGAATTCCAAGAACTCTGCTTTCAGGGAGGGCTTGTTGGCAGGGGGCTGAATCCCAGCCCTGCGACCCCCCTGAGCAGCGCTCCACGTCCAAACCCTCCTCTCATTTCTGCCTTAGCTGGAGCACAAGCCATGGACAGCCAAACAGATGTCCCCTGCTGCACCGTGCTCGGGAGGGGAAGCAGCAGCGTGGTCGCATCCTTTGCGAGTGCCGGACTCCTCGGGCCGCACGAGAACTCCTGCCAGCCCCGGGTGTGGGTGCGGGCAGCAGCCTGTGGTTAGGCAGCGCGTTGGACCTGAATGCGATGTGAACTCAGGCTTCCCTTTTGAAGTTTGACACCCGGGATTTTCCCCACCCACCAGGAGGACTGAAGACAAAAAAGAGTAGAAAAGAAAAAGGGGGTGGAGGAGGGAAACCCTCTTTAAACTGCTGGTGAGGGCATGTCAAAGAGGCTGAAGCTGAAGGGGCTGTGGGGGAGGGCTTGGTGAGTGTCTCTCTGGCCGGCCAGCTCTGACTCACCGACATGTGCAGGTACAGCCCTGCTGCAGCCAGGTTTCGGGTTGAGCCTCGCTCGCCCGGCGATGCCGAGAGGGCTTTGCAGAGGGAAGCAGAGAAAGGGAAGAGCTATTGCAGTTTGGCGGTGTGTGATGGCCCTGAATTGTGTCCCCTCGCTTGGCCCTTGCAGTCATCCCCCCTTCTCAGCTGCATTCCAGCCTCGGAGGAATCAAGAAGGGTCCATCCAAACCTGGGAGAATCAAGAGAGTTGGGATCTGGCCCCACTGATGTAAAGGTTGCAGGATTAGGCTGCCTTAAACAACAAAGGCCTTGCTCCGCCTGTCAGACAGATACCCCAGGGGCAGACTGGAAGGGTGTGGAGTGCAGGCTCCTCTTTGCAGGGGTAGGATGGGAATGTTTTCTGGTCCTACCTGTCTGGTTTAACACTCCCAGCTGGGGCTTGGATGATCCAAAAGGGAGCTTGATCTGAGATGCAAGGCTACGACTTATTATTATTTAAAACTTCTAAAGCTTGAAGCTGCAAAGCGGTGACTGGGGCCCAGATTCACCTGATAGGCTCAATCTGCCAGGGATGGAGTGGTGGACAAAGGTTGGATATGACGCCTGTTTGTGGAGGGTTGTGCTGGTGCAGCTCCAAATGAGACCTGCAAAAGCAGCATCAGGATCCCACCCCATCCCTCATCTCCACCCAGCTGTATGCCTCAGCTTTTGGTTTGAAGTCAAAGCTTTAGGAGGTTGAATGTGGCTGCCTTTGGCATTCCCAAACCCAGGCTTGACTCATGTTGTGTGTATTCATCTCTCTGGAGAGAAATGGATGTTCTGTGAGTCTGAGTATGACCAGATGGGTCCTGGAGGATCTGCTGGACCTCACTGGAGCCCTGAGCAGTGCCTGCACCTGTGTGAAGGGACACTCAGTCCAGCTTGTACTTCAGCACCATGAAAAGAGACAAGTGAAATTCTGGTCCCCAACACCATGCTTTACTTCATCCTGGGGTGGGAGGGGAAGGTGCTCTTGCCAGAGCTGCTTTCACCAGGAATGACCCCGTGCCAGCAGCAAGTGGAAGAGGGGGTTTATGACCAGATGATGTGAGATGTCCCAGTGGGAGCTTGTAGCAGCTCAGAACAGCCACCCTTTCTGTGACTGCCCCATAAGGTTAAGCTCAGAGAAGTTTCATAGGAAATACTTGCAGCTCCTAGAGCTGCAAGGAGCTGCCAATGTATTCTATGTCTCAGGAGGACAAATAACTGGGGCATTGCCTGTGACAATGGTGTCAGGACCATGCCAAGCTTTGTAGAAGGTCTCTACTTGATGAGGTGAGCCCACCCATCCATGGCAGGAGGAGAAGGGCTTTGTAGTCTTGAGGCAGCTGGGGCTTGGCTGTACTGTCACCCCAAAAGCTTGGGTCCCGTCTTCTTCCTGGCCCATGCCCTCTTATTGCAGACTCTGGGGTTTAGCCTTATGATTTTAGCCCACCAAATGTCATGGTCCACTTCTCCTCTGGGAGCTTGCAACCTGCTGCACAGCTGAACAACTGCCTGCCTCTGCCTGAAGGTGTCCTGCCCTTGGCACCACAGCCATGCCAGATGCCGAAGTCTGGAGAGCAGCACTGAAATCACTATTTCAGCTGGAGCTACTTGCTTCTACCCTCATGGGAGGGATGCCGTGTACCAGTTGCTGGCTGCAAGAGCTGTGTGAGCACAGCCAAAGGAGAGAGCTGCTGGGATGCCTACTAGAGGGGAACAGCAATTCCCCTCTCTCAGTTCTGGGGCTGTGAACCACACAGTGAGGGAGGGAGGTGGCCATTCTACCAACAGGTTAAAATAAATGTGCCAGGATCCTGCTGCCTTCTGTAGCTGGGGTAGGGGAGGGAGGGAGGAAGCTGTTTGTGCAGTTGTTCATAAAAATCAAATGTGAAAGGAGTGGGAATGCTGTGGCACAGCACAGGGCATCTTAGAGGGGAACCTGTGTGCCACCTGCATGAGGTCCATCAGCCTCCTCCTGGTTCAGATGCTGAGCTCAGCACTGCTGAGACACAGGGAATGGTGTCCCTTGAAACCCCCTCCCTCTCCCCACACAGTGTGGCTGACGGTTTGCAGCAAAACCGAAAAATGCCTCGTCCTAGAACTGTGCCTTCTGCCAGCTTCTCTTATCAGACCCTGTGCGTTTGCCTAAAGCCAGTTGCTGTAGGGCTGGGGCTGGGGAACAGCCTGCTCTTACACTGCTCTCTCGCCTGCAGCCTGTTTGCATTCATGATTGCATCCGTGCATTAAAGTGCTTTGAGCTCCTCGTTACCAAAGTGCAGAGTCTGAGTTTTAACGAGCCACCCGTGGGAGCTGGGACTGGGAAAGACGAGCCGCCGTCCTGCTGAACCGCGGCAGAGCTTGACAACAGGCACCGCTGCCTGGAAACGGTGGGCAAAGGCTTTATTGACCACTGGAGGTCACTTTTTCAATAATGCAGTACAATCCAACTTTATTTTGTCAGTACCTTTCATGCAGGCTGCTTCCGAGCTGCTCAGCAGATCCAGTGCAAAGGCAGGGAGAGGAAAGACTTCTGGAGCTGGGGAGGTGGAGGCTGCTCAGCAGCGCGGGGTGCAGAAAAGGCTCTCATGCCTCAGCAAAGAGCCAGAGGAGGAGGAGGAGAACTGAAAATGAAGCAGCCTGAATGCTGCTTCCCTGAGCTGTAGATGCACCTTCAGGCTCTTCATAAGTGAAGGAGTGTGTTTGGTGCTGGGGGGCTGGAGGAAGGGTGGGCGTTGCAGGAGGGTGCCAGGGGGGTGGCAGGTCGGTGCAGGTGGGACTGAATGCTGTGCAGGGAAGGTCATCCAGCATTTCTCAGCCCAAGACAGGCAGTTGTTGGGAAATGAAGGCCCTACAGCAGCGTGGTCAGGAATCCAGCTTGCTGCAGCTGTTTGCTCTCCTAGAGTGAAGGAGCTTCAGAAACCCTGTGATTTCGGCTTACAAAAGAGGCTGGACGTGGGCAGGCTCAGGCCAATTCTGAGCCAGAAATTGTGCCTGAATCATGTTCCTTTGCTCCCTGCGTGGTGCTGAGCTGTTCCTGGGAGGGGGCTGTGATGTCCTGCCTGCACTGCCTGCCTGCTCCAGGCATCAAGGAGACATTTCTGTCCAGGCTGAAACCCCACAAGGGCTCGAGCAGGCACCTGCTCCCAGCCCTGAATGCTGTCCTTGGACAGGAAGAGCTGTGGGGGACTGTGAGAGACTGCCTTTGGTGACCCCAAAATCCCATGCAGGAGTGAGGAGGGCCATCCTGGGACTCTCTGATGCTGGCAGCTGCTGCTTTTGTGAAAGCACTGGGAGGGTCTCTATGCTGGGAGGAGCAGAGTCCATGAGCATGGAAAGGGATGGAGACTGGAGGTGGAAAACTCAGTCAAAAGCCTTTACTAAATTTCTTTTAGCCATGTAGAAATTTGGTTGGGAAGCTGGTTGTGCCATATCTGCCATGTGGGAACCACTTTTCCCTGCTGCTCTTTGGTGTTCAGGCTCACCCAGGGCCAGGAGTGGGCCTGGAGGGTCTTTGTGTCCAGGCTGCAGACCCCTAGAACAGATAACAGGATTGCCTCTTGTGATGATGTTTGTTCAATTTGCCACCCCCCAACTCTTTATTCTGGACTAGCTGGATTAGAAGGTGATGCTTCCATATCACCAAAATGAGCACATCTGGGGATTTTGGCTAACTTGATGTTATCATTTCTCTTTGGGGGCTGGGAGAGGAGTAACTATTTTTCACATCTGTTTCTTCTACAGCTCAGGTAGGAAGGAGCTGGGTTTGCATGGAAATGTTGGCATTGCACTTGGAGACCCTGGGTCTGGGCTGGGAATTGCTGCTGTCGCTCTCCCCAAGTTGCTGCAGGACCTGGACACATGCGAGAACTGTGAGCATTTAGCCACCACAGCAGATGGGACTCAAGACACGGCAGAGCAAATATTTAAAGATCCATTTTTATAAAGTCACTTTTTGGCCTATAAACCACCCTCCCCACAGCTCCCAGTGCCCATTGCTGTGAACTCCACTGTTCGCTGCTTCTGCTGCTCAGCCCCGCTGCCAACTGGCAGGGCCCAGAAACGTGCTGTCTTGGTTTAGCGCTGGGTTTTTCTCCTTTCCTCCAAACCCAGGATTTTATTTTATTTGTTTGTTTGTTTTATTTATGGAAGGGATTTTCCTACTCTTGGCAGAGTGGAACGGGAAGTGATTGCTCTAACGAGGGAGGGTGTATCCCGCTTGCTGCCCAGCCCCATCCCTCTCTCCTTGTTCATGCAACAATTTTTACTGTCTTGGCTGTTGCTGGAACAGCACATGGTGAATCTCTTGTGCTGGAGGCAGGAGCACTCCTTCCCTGAGCTGTTTCCCAGCCCCTGTTCTAGGATATTTTAGAAGATGGGGACAGGGTAATGTTGTTGGAGGGGAGCTTTGAGTCTCCCTTTTCTACCCTGTTACCACCTTTTGGGGTTTCTGGGACTGGACAGACTCCGAGGCTCAGTGACATGTAGCCATATACTGGTGGATGTCTTCCTGCTGCCTCAAATTTGTTTTGCAAAACGCTGAACTGAGGAACATGTCTCCAGGGGGTAGCATGGCTGGGACCTTGGGTCCCCTTTTGCTCCAGAATACATTGGGGACAGGTGCCAGGTTCCCAGAAATGATCCCTGACTTGTTTACACAGTGTGGAGCACTTTCCAGTTTGCTCTTCCCTTTGCTGCTTTGTCTTTTAGCCTGGGCCCTGTGGAGCCGAACTGATGTGGCTGCTAACATGGGCAGCTCTGCTTCTGAATGAACAAAAGAAAAATAAATAGCATCTCAAATTGCAGCTTGTGTGCAACGGGCCAGATTCCTGCTCTCTTTCCAGCCCTGTGACTTGGGGTAGTTACTTCTGACTTGCTTCTGCTGTGAGAGTAAGATGGTAACTGAGCCCAGGGACATTTTGGGATAGAACCAGTTTAATCTCCCAGTGCTTCCTTTTCTGCCTTGTGTTAAAAGCTGCTCAAACTCACCTAGGAGAGCTGCTAACATAACTCGCTCTTGTTTCTGCAGTGCTTGGAGATCCTCAGATGTGAATGGTTAATGGTTGGACTTGATGATCTTACAGGTCTTTTCCAACCTAAATGATTCTATGATTCTATGGTTACAGAAGCTTTTAATAGCACTTAACTCCTCTGGAACGAAGTCCAAAGCAAGGGGAAATTCACAGTTGATTAGAAAAGCCATGTTGGTGCACTGGGTTAAACCCAGCATTGTGCCCTCTAATTATGCAGCGGTGGCCTGGGCTTCTGGAGTAACTGGGGAAGACAGGTTTGGCTGGAGGGAGCCAGGGCTTGATTTAGTGCCTGTTGAGATCAAGGGCCTTTGATTTCAATGGGTATTGAATCAGGCACTGCAATATCAAATAGGCTAATCAGATAATAACTTCAGATTGTCTGACATAGATTCGTGTCCCTGAGTTTGGGCAGGCAGAGTAAATTGGGCAGCCAGCTGGACAAGGCTGTGAGCTGACAGCTCGTCCCTAATGAACGGGATGCCCAGTAACGGACTGGTGGCAAAGATGGCCTGGTAGCTGGGATGGGATATTGGTCAGGCCAGGCCAGGCCATATCCCTCCAGGCCAGAGATCCAGCACAGACCTGTGCCCCTCTCCCACCTTACTCCTGGGTGGGAGTTATTGCAGGGCTGATGTGCAGGATAATGGCTACAGAAGCTAAAGAAGGAGAGAAATTTGGGGTGATCTTGCATTGTTAAGCCCCCATTTCCAGGCTTCTGCATGCTTCCTGCAAGAAAGGATTTCTTTTTTTGCAGCCCTTGGTGTATCAAGCGGGCACCTGGAATTGTTTCTGCTGTAAGTGGGGAGATTGGACACAGGATGAGGCAGAATGTAATGGGATGCTGATGCTTGTGGTGGGTTGACCCTGTCTGGATGCCAGGTGCCCGCCAAAGCCACTCTGTCACTCCCACCCTCAGCTGGACAGGGTGGAGAAAATACAACTTAAGGCTCATGGGGTGAGATAAGGGCAGGGAGAGATCACTCACCAGTTACTGTAGTGGGTAAAATAGACTCCACTTTGGGAAATTAGTTTAGTTTATCACCAATCAAATCAGAGTAGGAAAAGGAGAAATAAAAACTAAATCTTAAAACACTTTCCCCCCACCCCTCTCCCTTTTCCCTGGGCTTAACTTCACTCCCAAATTATTTACCTCTTCCTCCCCAGCAGTGCAGGGGGACAGGGAAAGGGAACTGCAGTCAGTGCATCACATGCTGTCTCTGCCTCTGCTTCCTCCTCAGAGGGAGGACTCCTTACACTCTTCCCCTGCTCAGATGTGGGCTCCTCCCACAGGAGACAGCCCTCCATGAACTGCTCCAATGTGAGTCCTCCCCATGGGCTGCAGTTCTTAATGAACTGCTGCAGTGTGGGTCCCTTCCACGGGGTCACAAGTCCTGCCATCAAATCTGTTCCCTCATAGGCTCCTCTCTCCATGGAGCTGCAGGTCCTGCCATGAGCCTGCTCCAGCATGGACTTCCCATGGGGTCACAGCCTCCTTCAGGCTCTGGCATGGGGCTCTCCATGTGCTGCAGGTGAACCTCTGAACCCCCATGGACCTTTATGAGCTGCAGAGGCACAGCTGCCTCACCACGGTCTGTACCACAGGCTGCAGGGGTATCTCAGCTCTGGAGTCTGGAGCATCTCCTCCTGCTCCTTCATTGACCTTAGGGTCTGCAGAGCTGTTTCTCTCACGTATTCTCATTCTTCTTTTTGGCAGCAGCTGCTCTGGGTTTTTAGTTGGATTTTCCCCCCCCCAATTTCTAAAGTACATTATCCCAGCAGTGCTGTGTTGTGGGCCTGTCTAGGAGCCGTCTGGCACTGGCTTTGTTGGAGTTAGGTGAAACTTCCAGCAGCTTCTCAGAGAAGCCACCCCTCACCATGCAAACCCAATACAGTGCTCCTCAGGGATGTTAAATCTCCAGGATGCCGGTTTGTGGGGTGGTTGTCCTGACACTTGAGCTTTTTCATGCTAAATCTGCCTATGCTGGTAGGAAACCTGTTCTGTAGCATGGGTACGATTCCTTTCCCAGGATGCCCAGGGAATTCTGCCCTGCTCTTGCAGGAACATGAGATGTTTGCAAGATCCCTGATCTCTCATTTGCTGCACCTGTGGCTCATTCACTGGGATTCTTGGTTGTTTTTCACTTGGTAGCTCCTGGGGAGGTGTATGGTGGGGAACAGGACAGGGGTGAGGTACTCTGGGTGTGGGGTATGTGTCTACAGTGGTTGTAGCATCATCTCTACTACCAGTGCACAGCTGCTCTGCTGGGAGAGGGGTGGCTGCTACGATGTGGCCGGCTCAGAAACAGCCCCTCCAGCAGTTGCCTGAAGCCTGGGGTTTCACCTCACTTCTGGCCTTGTAGATGAAAGGCTTTGGATGTGCTGCTTTGCAGGTGTTGGAGCCTGCAAAGCCCAATCCCTCTGGCTTTGTCTAGCAGTTGGGTTTTAAATCACAAGGTCTAATTCTGAAGCCTGTTCTGTTTTGTTTCCCTGTGGCTGGGGAAAAAAAACCTGTAGTATCCCACTCTGTGTGTGTTATGTGATGTCAAAGCCGAGTCTGAGCCCCAACCCATCCCACCATTGCTCTCTGTGGCTGCAGGAATGTTATCTCTGAGGTCTGCACCTGCCCTGATAGACTTGGCTGGAAGTGGGTCAGTAGGTTTAAAAGTTCTGGGAAGATATGTTGTGATCGTATCAGCGTCACGCCATAAAAGAAACAGGCTTGAAGTCAAATTCAAGGCAACAACGAAAACTTGGAGAGGAACGGAGAGAAGAGGCAGCGGATCAGCAGATGCAGAAATCCCTCTGGGTCCTATCAAGTGTTTTGCCAGTGTTAAATGCTGAGTAAAATATAGTGTCTGAGAGATCAGATCACTGGGTATTCCCTCCGGATGGGGAGATCCCGGGTTGAATACCTCTTAGGTGAATCATCTTCTGGAGCTGTCGGAGCAGAGATCTGGCATGGGGTTATCGCTGGGTCCAACTGGCTGCTGGAGGTGATGTTGCTTCCAGGCTATTTGGGCAGTCCTACTTGAAGAAGACACATAAATAGCATCATCCTGCTCTCTGCTACTAAAGCTCAGTTTCCTGAAGGCTTGGATTCAGCAACAGCAAATGAAACCTTTCTGGGATGGCCTGAGAGGGCATTTACATGGGAAGGGGCAACCAGAGGAGTTTTGGTAGGAGCATGCTCTGCTGCCTTTGTCTCCAGCAGGGCTTGGGGAAAGACAGCCCACCAAACTTCTTTAACAGAAGCATCTCAGGAATTTGCAAGACCCACTGAAGGGCTCTTCGAGGTCTTCAGCAGCATCTGGCTGTTTTGCTAGATCTTCCTCTGTGAGCTGAGAGGTGGGCAGCCAAAAACATATGAGATCAATACAGAGGAAAGAAGCAATTGCTGCATGACTTTCATGAAAGATTCTGAAAGGGCTTGTGTGGCACAAGGAGGTATCAGGCCAATGTGAGAGAAATCTACAAGGAAAGCCTCTGAAAGAGATGGTCTAGTTAGATTTTTTACTTGGCTTTTTTCTTTAATCCCTCACTGTGACTCTTACAAAGGGGGGTTTGGATGTGAAAAGACTGTCTTATGTTGCATGAAGAACATGGTGGGAGGGAGAGGACTGCAGCCTTCATGGTGCTGTGGTGATGGGTTGTCTTCTCCAAGTCTGGTCTGGGGATATGCTGTGAGGAAGAGTTTCCTACTGCCTTTCTCCCTTGTTTTGGGGAGCCATGTGTCAGCTGTAGCTGATCTTGGGGACTGCTTGTCTACATTCTTCATTTGGGATCCTTTGAGGCAGTCCATGTGGACAGCATGAGAGTTGCAGATACTCCATCTGAAAAGCTGTAGAATTACTGGGAGAGGGAGTGGGTTGAAATTGTATCTCCTGCAATAAATCAGCACAGGCTGGACTTCCCTGCCCCCCTGGGGGCATGTGTTTGAGGGAGAATCCCGACCACCCTTTGCTTTACTGGTCCCTGCTCAGATCTGCCCAGCCTTGCACCAGGACAGCTGCTCTTTAAACACCAGGAGTGTTGTCTGAAGCAGTCAGCAATGCTGGGCTCGCCTGTGCTGGGCTGCTCTGCGACTTCACTGCTCCGAGTACAGACAGCAAGCTGTTCCTGCGCGTGGGCTACCGGTGCTGCCAGGAAAGCTATTCTCATTCAGGAGAGAGAAATGAGCTGTGCAAAAAGAAGGCACGTCTTGTATCGATAGGCATCGCCTGCCAGTTCAACCAGTACGTGATGGTACTGCTGCAGGGAGCTGGCTCGGGGGGTTTGATGGGGATGTGTTGGATGCAGGCGGCCCTTTGGGCTGTGCCGGTGTCGATAAGGGATCCTCCTGGCTCCTGTGGTTAAATTGGTATGGCTGGCCCTGGGTGGGATTCTGCAGGGATTCCTTGCAACAGGGACAGAGTGACATGTTATGATGTGACACAGTAGAGGACACAGTCCCTTGTGTGCCATGTGGGTGTTAAAAGCAATGTCCCACTGCTGCTCCCAAGGCATTTTCACTCCTTCTGGCCCAGAAAGAACATGGGTGTAGAAATGCCTTGGGCTGCTTTTTGGGCTTCTGTAGTCTCTTTAACATTTTTCCTTGGGTAGTGTTTGAAGCTTGCTGAGGATGCTGCCCTCACACAGCACAAGGAAGGGTTTTATTTCAGCCCTATGCTTGCATCTTTCAGGAGGAAACTGCTGGGAGTTTTAAAAGAAATGTTGACACAATCCTTTCTTTTGGAAAATTTCAGCTCCTGGTGGAGGTGTCTGTGTGTCAAGCAGAGTCCTCAAAGGGTTGGGCGGAGGGTGCCAGAGCCACTCCACGCTGTAGCCTGAGGGCTCTGATTTTGGGCACTGCCGGGCTGGCAGGGCGCCGAGCTGCGGGGAGGCTCCATGGGTGCTGGTATCTCCTGCAGATCTGGGATCTGCTCAAGTGTGTCTGCCCCAACACCAGCCCCTGCTCGGGTCTGCTCTTGGCTGCTCTGATGGTTTGTGTCTGTGTGCCTGCCCTGTGATCCCTTGGCTTGTTTTGAAGATGGGAACTGCCTGTGGGATTGCTTTTGCCCCCAGTTTGGCACGGGGGAGCAAGACAAGGGGAGCTGGCCGGGGAACCAGGGAGATTTCAAGCCATGCCGCTGGGGTGGGAGAGGAAAGCTTGACTTCTATGAGTCTCTTACATCATATTCCCCTCTTCTCCCAAAAGAGCCCCCAAAATCTGTGCAAGGAAATGGGAGACATGTCTCACCCTATAAGCTCCTCATGAGAGCTTTCGAGAGGGTAGAGACCCCAACTCATCTCTGCCTTGCCAGGACACAACTCCCTCTCCCTCCCCTTTCTGGGGGCTGTGGGGCTCCTCAGCCAGGGGCTGGCATCCCCCCTGGCCATGGTGGAGACCCCCTGGCCCGCCACGGGCCCTGTACTCTGCCGGATGTCAGGGAGCCAGACGGGCTGCCCCGGCTATCGCAGCTGAGCTCCCAGCCCTGAACAATAGGGCCATTGAGGGGCTGGAGCTGGGGGTGAGGCCCGGCCAGCCCGGCTGTGGGCTGCGGACAGGGAGGACAGCTGAGCCCGCTTGTTCCACCCCAGCCGAGTTACAGCCCAAAATAGGCACCTGGTGGCCATTCAGAGGCTGGGCCTCTTTGTCTGGAGGCCACGGCTTGTTTGCATGTGGGGGTTTTGTGGAGTATTTATGGCTGGGAGAGGGGGAAGGAAGGAGGGAGTTTGGCAGTTGTGTGACCTTATTTTTATTTGTTTTTTGGTGTTAAAAAGGCAGGACTACTGGTATTTTTGTCCCCACCCCACATCTTCCCGTAGGTGCCTATGCTTCCTTGCAAGCCAGGCACCCCTGTCCTGGTGCAAGAGCAAGATGGTCATGGCTGCCATGATGGCTAGGCTATGGGGACAAGAGGCAGAGAGGAGAAAAGCCCCATGGTGAGCTTGTGGTGCTCTCAAAAGCCATTGACTGTGGTCAGTGAGAGGGATGAGATGCTGTCAACATCTGGTGAAGCCACTGCCCTCTCCCCATTTTATGTGTTTTCCATCTCCGTATGCCACCCTGGTTGCTAGTCCCGGGTTCCTGTGTGGCTGCCACAGCCATCTCCTGCCCCATGGGGTGCATGTGGGTGTCTGCAGACATTGCTTCCCCATCCTTCTTCACCAGACCCCCTCTGGTCTGCTTTCGTGAGACTGAAATGGATTCTGTCTGGCTCTGATAGACACTGAGCATCTGCTGTGCCCAGTGACTCCGAAAATCGCGCCTCTTTGTAGCCGTGCACGGATTTAAGGACTCGACGTGAGGTGTCTGAAGGGGTGGTTGTGGCTCAAGCCCACTTGGAGTTGTGCTGCTGAAAGCAGGGGTTATATCTGCATTGGGAAGGGTGTAAAATTAATGCAATGTTTGGATCAGCTCATTAACTAACTGTGCCGGTCCAAATCTTGCCCTTGGAGGCATGTGTGTTGCTGCCAGAGCCATCAACATAAAGCCTCTCTGCAGCACAGCCGGGGATAGGATTTGGCCTGTTTATATTCACAGTGCAAAAAGGACCGAAGGATTAATGACTGATTACTTCTCAGGCCAGCGGGAGCCCCGGGTACCCATCCAGTCTGCAGATAAAATGCAGGGCAGACCAAGACAAAGCTTTGCAACAGAATCCTCCCAATTACCTCACCGATCTCCCCGCGCGCCGTAAAATGCACCGTCAGCTCTGCAGCCGGCTCTCAGCCCAGGGACCAAACACCTCCCGACACTGCTCCGAGCCGCTCTGTGAGGCTTCAGGGAGAAAAGCCTCATTCCCGCTCAGCCTCGCCCCTCTCCCTGACCTAGGCATCATTTGGAGGTGGTTTGGTGGAGCCTTGGCTGGTCCCTACCTGTCTGTGCATGTGTCTGAGCATCCTATCGGCCCCCCCAGCCGAGCCTGCGCGTTGGATGCAGTTTCTATGGTTACTGCAGCTCCCGGGCCCGGGAAGAGCAGTTGGATGTTGGAGCTGGCAGGACCGACGTCTCCCCCTGGATCAGCCAGAAACTTGACAGGGAGTGTGCAGGAGAGACAGAGAGGAGGAGAGAAGGAATCCAGGAAAAAACCCTGTGCCTGCTGGGTACAGGGGTTGCCCCCAACAGGCTGTCCTCCGAACGGGCTTCAACACAGAGAGGGGGAGGAAGAACAATAAAAGGGATGATGAGAAAATTGCAGTTCTGGTGCTCACATGAAGGTGACATTTGTTGTAGCATCTCTAACCATCGATTCGGGAATCTAAACACATGGAAGTTTTAACTGCTGCCAGAGCCTGACTATTCTACCCATATTTGTTTTCTCCCAGCCCTTCTTTCCTCTTATTTAATTCTTTAAGTGTTTTTTATCTTGATATTTTCCTCCCTACACACACAGGTTTCCTCCCTGTGCCTATATATTCCTCTCGTCTTGGTTAGGCTAAAAGTTCAAGGTGTGTTTAGCCCTCACCACATATGGTGTTGATGGCACTTGGGAATAATTGGGAGCTTTTTGGCAGCCTTGCTGCTGTGGCCACCCTGGTGTCCTGCTGATGGATGTGAGCACTGGTGTGCAAGAATGCAAACCTGGTTGTGTGTTTACATCTTCAATCAGGCACTCCCCCTGCCCCATCATTTCATCTAACCTGCCCCAAATTCTCATAGTGCCCACCAAATTGGGTTCAACCTCATAGGCTGCACTTGCAAAGCCCTTTCTTTCTGGCTTGGCCACTTCGCTCCTCGGAACTGCCGTCAGACAGGGCAGTGCCTCTGAAACGCGTGTGCTGTAATAGGCATCTCCATCCCTGCTCTTATGGGCAGGGTGTGGGGACAGGAATGAAAATAATTAAGCCAAAGGCTTGGGCAATGAAGGGCTCTCGCCCTGACCTGCTTGGGAGGTAACTGGGAGCACAGGTCTCCCTCTGCTTCCCAGGTGAGGAAGGCTGCTTGCCCAGGGAGCTCTCGGTGAGCCCTGAGCCAGTCAGACTGGCTCTCCCGTCTCCCTGGGGCAGCTCCAAGCACTGCAGCTCTGTCAGGCAAGGGGTTGCAATGGGTTATGGCTGTCCCTGACTCAGAGAGGAGAGGACAGGCAGGCAGGGGAAGGATTTGCAGAGTTCTGGCTGTTTCCAAGTCTGGCAAGCTGAAAAAAAATCCCTGTAATGCCAGGAAACCGCTCCCTGCGTTTTGCACCAGGGTGTCTCCTGGGTGGAGAAAGGATGGAACATGAGCTGAGCGGCTCTCCTGGATTTGCACTGGGGACTCCTGCTGTCCCAAAGAAACACCATCTGGCCCTGCCCACCTTGTGAGTGGGGCCAGTGGCTCCTCGGACTGCAGGGGTGGCAGGTCTCCTCCTCACGCAGGACCAGTCCAGCTCCTTGCAGAGGGGAAAGGCAGCAGTGCCTGGGGAGATGTTACGTGACTTCTCCTGAGCTGTGGCCTGGTTTTAAGAGAGCCACTGCCCTCAAAACTGTCTGTCCCTTTCCCCTCACCTGCTCCATGCACTCACATTACAACTCCCATTCCTGACCTACGCTGGGGTTCCTTGCTGGGCTGACACCTGATTCACCCAGGCAGACTATTCTGGACTGATTGACTGGGCAGATTCCTAGGTCCCAGGCAAGGCTGGGGATGCTTCTTCAGTGGGGTGCTTGCGGTTGGAAAGGCTCCTTCCTCTCTGTCTTGCAGCTGGATAAGGACCAATATCAAATATCCTGAGCCTCTCTCTCTGAGGCTGTGCAAAGCCTGGGCTGGATGCAGAATGGGTCAGCTCCAACTTGGGTGTTTCCACAGGGGCAACACCATGCGTGTTCCCAAGGGGAAATCACAGTGTCTGCAGCAGTACTGGTTGCTTTGCTGATATTGGACCTACTCATGCTCTCTTGCTTCTCTTGGGTCGTTTGGGAGGTGGTGAAGCAGAGCAAGAAGCAGAAATTTATCCCAGACCTGTAGCTCAGCCTCCCTGTCTTGACTTTGCTGGATGGTTTCTGCAGCTCTGGCAGCCAGCACATTCCTGCCAGCAATTCCCAGGCTGCTGCCACCACCGGAGATGTCGGTGGGAGGCAGAGAACAGGGTGTCTGCAGGCCCCCAGCTCTCTGAATCACCTGCTCAGCCCTTTGGTTGCTGGGACTTGCAGCTGCTTAAGCTGTGTTTACCCTTCCCCAATCCCTTTTCTCCCCTTTCCCCAGGCAGACTGAAGCCCGACAAGAAAGGGCAGATGCATCTCCCCCTCGACAAGTCTCTGCAGGTGAGCCAGGAGCTGCTTGGCACGCACACCTGAGCCACCTGGCCCTCCTGCCGTGTTAACCATTTTGTGCAGGCAGGCAGGAGCGGCGCTGCAGCGGGGCTGGGCAGCTCGCCAGGGAATGCGTGGGAGCAGGGGCTGGGGGATGCTTCAGGGAGAGGGAACAGCCCCAGTGAGGATCCTCTTCCTGCGGCTGCAGGCGTCGAGTCGGGCCACTCCCAGTCTGGATCAGTGGCTCGCGGTGGCCTTTGGAAATGGAACATCAGGCTCATAGTTTTCATGTTTTCCCTCCTCCTGCCTTCCTTCTTGCAGAAGGGAGCCTCTGGAGAACCAGGTCGGTCTGGGAGCAGGGGATAGAAGGCAGAGCTGGGCAGTGAGCAAAGTGTTTTGCACCACTGGAGCTGGGCGAGATGGGCAAGGTCCACTCCTGGCTCAGCACGTTGGATGGCTCGTGTCTCCTCAGCTGAGCTGGACCCAGACCGGTCCCTGTAAGAGGTGTGTCCTGGCTTGGTGTCGAAACTGGACTCCCTGGAGGGCATCATGTTCCCTGAATGGATCACACCTGCAATGCTGTCCATGTGCTTTCCTTGGGTTTCAGTGCACCTGTCTGGGTGGCAGTGGGAACAATCTCTTGGAACTGGGTATCCATCTTCAGGAAAGCTGCCTAGAAAGTAGCCTGGTTTTCTGAAAGAATAAAAGCTTTACTGAAAGTAAGACTTTCCCTCCAATCTACTTTCCTTGTCATGAAGGAGCCATGATGACTTCTGTTGAAGGAAACAAAACCCAGTTTTAGTTCCGTGTTCTGAGAAATGTTTGAAATACAATGGAGACTGTCTCTGTATTGGTTTTCAGCCCAGGCAAAGGGCAAAAGTTCTTGATTGATTTATATTTCAAACCTCTCTCGCCCCACTTGTCTGCCAGGAGTTCTGAACCTCAAAGTGCCCAGCTCCAAGAGAGTATTTTGCACATGGGCTCATTTGGGTTAAATTCAGGGCTGTTTATCTGCTTCAGGCAAATGTCATTGTGATCCTTTTGGTGTCACTTTGCTGTTCCCAAGTAGGTTCCTAGAGAAACGGTAGGAAGCTGAACATGTACATACATCTCCGAAGCACTCGGGTATTTCCAAGTGATGCAACCTCAGATTCCTTCCCCACCTCCCCCCATTCCCCTTTGCCTCAAAGCCCTTTTTTAGCCTCAGAGATCAGCTTGGGTTTGGGGTTTTTTTGTACTGTTTTAGATTTCTTGAGGCAGCCTTGCCTGGCGGGTGGAGGTGGGCAGCCCAGAGTAAGAGTGGTGCAGGCAGGATGGCTGGGGAGATGCTGACCCTTTGGGGAGACTTTGTTCCAGCCTGTAGGCCCATCTGTGACTCTGGCCTGACTGTGAAATCCTCCCATGGCCAGGACACATCATCAGGTGAGAAATACCATCAGCTGTTTGCATGCAAGCTAAACCCATGGATCAGGCTGAGGAACATGCTGTTTCGTGTGCAACACCTGTTGTCTCTCCACCAGAACTTATCTGTGTGTTAAAACAACAATTTAAGTCATTTGCTGTTTAGATGCTCTTAAAACCATGGATTTTGGCCATTGGTGGCCATTGCTTGCTGGAAGATCCCAGGTTTCTACCAGGCCAACACCTCTAATTGTGTGTGTCAGTGTGACAGTGCTATGTGACTTCTCTCGGCCCGGTGTGGGAATGCTCTGGTGTGGGGTTTTGCTTGCTGAGGCTTTCACACAGGCTGTTGTCCCCAAAACCTGCCCTGTTGCTGAATGTGTGCCAATGAACCAGCCCAGGGAGGGACCGTTCCAGTTTCGCTCATCCTCCAGACCTGTAACCAGCTGGCAGCAATGTCAAACATGACTTGTCCCTGTAGACAAAGTCATGCTCGACATCACTGTAATTAATCCGATTCCTCGAGGTCGTGGTTCGAACATAACCTAATTGTCTTGGGGAGGCAACACCCTCTGGATTCTGCGATGTCTCAGGTGTAGGTACTGTGTGAAACCTGGGAAGCAGCTGAGCTCAGAGGGGTCTCCCGACCCTGAATTTTCCCCCCAGTGCTGGGGACTCCAAACGAGGGGTTGGGAACTGCAGTGGAGCCATGGTTTCATGTGAAGACCTGCCTTTCTGCTGCCCACCTGCCTATGCAGCTCCGTCTCCCTAGGAAAGAAAAATAGAGTGAAAACTTGTTTGCTGCTGGGAAAAGAGGCAAGCAGTAAGTTTGTGTTCTCTGCTGGGATGTGGGACTGGAATGGTGAGCTCAGAGAGGGGAAGGAGAGATGTTTTCCCATCTACAAAAATCTTAAAAAAAAAAAAAAAAAGATCCTGCCCTCCTAGTGCATAGGACAAACCCTTGTGAAATAACCTGTCAGAAATTTCCAGAAGGGCTTAGGCTTTCCAAACTGTCTTCTGGAATAACCAGTGATGGTGTCTCTAGCCCTTGTGTGGGCTGAGGGGACCCAGGTTTTCCCCCCCTTGATGCTCCATGGGGGACTGACATGGTTTGTTTGCCTTGAAGGCTCCATCCTCCCCAGGACAGACCAGGGTGGATATTCCCTTGGGTCCCGCTGTTCCCCACAAAAGCTCTTGTTTTCATTGCACTGTAACAAGGCAGCTGGGGTTGTGTTCCCACCAGCTCTGCCCTGGGAAGGGACACGTGTGGCGGAAGAGATGGGGAACTCCAGTGCCTTGGTTCTCTATTTCCTCTGCTGGGGTTTTATTTCCTGAGCAGCTCCAGTTCATTGCACGGGCAATACCCTGCACTCCAGCCTTTGCACTGATTTTGTACGTGAGGGTAGGGCCCCAATCTCAGTTTGTCCTGCTGCCACACTCCTAAAACCCTGCGGGGAAGGAGTTTGGGCTCCCTATTTGCAGGGAACAAGAGTCCCGGTGGCGAGGCTGGGATGTGAAACAAGCAGAGCGTTTTGTTTTGTAGCTCCGTACATGGCAGCGTGGCTAAACGCGGAGGCAGATTTCAAGGCACGGTCGTTTAACTACACTGGGAACGTCTGATTCCAGGCATGCTTATTTCACAGATTTTAGTTGCACATTTCCTGGGCAACAGTTTTGCAAATGTAATTCTGCAGGTAGGCTTTGGGGGCTGAGGGCAGCGAGTGCAGCTGGGCGAGCGCTCGCTAAGCGAAAGAACACGAAAGCCTCTTCCCCCTGTGCCTTGTGGGTTTGGTGTTGTTTTGTTTTCCCTCTTCAAATGAAGAGTTGGAAAACATCTGAGACCAATACTGGGGTAGAGTGGGAGGAAGGGAAGATTTTAAAGTCCTGGTCAAGATAATGGGAGCAGTTTCCTTTATGGATTATGAATTTGCTTTCATAGTTTGCCTCTAGTTTGTTTGCAGGGAACATGGTTTGGCTCCTACTGTCTTCAGCAAAGCTGGACCAAAGTGGCCTCAGTGCAAGACAGACTCAGAATTTGGCTTTATCTTTTAGGGGGCCCATTCTTTTGCATGTTGGTGGGTCAAATTTTGGAGCTCTGACTCAGGCTGAACTTTCGGTGGCTTTTGCACCTGGAGATTTAAATATCTGTCTGCAGGGGAGGTGAACACCAAACGGCATCCCTAGCTGCAACTCCTTGAGACGTTACCTCCCCCTTCATTCCCTCCAGCTGTTTATTATTTCCCTCCTGCTGCTGCTTACCACCTCCACGGTGTGTCAGAAGAATGGGACGTGAATGCTCCCACCTCAGCCGCTTCAGCACAAAGTCTGGCAGCGGCTTCCTTCCAGCTGCTGGGGAAAGGGGGTTTAGGGAGAGCTGCCAGCCTTTGCCCAGGAGCCTCGGAGGAGAGTGCGAGAGCTGTTCCACCGGCGCTGCGCCGGCAGCGGGAGCCTCCGGCACAAGGGAGCAGATGAACAAGCTGCCGGGGGTGGCAGCGGTGGTGATAACATCTGGACCCACCCGAGGAGAGCACTCTCCCGATGCTGTAAGTGTAGGGCTGCGACCTTTCGCTGCTGAGCTGCCTCTGCTCCCACTGAGTTCAGCAAGAGTTCGGGGTCCTCAGCCTCTCGCAGGTGCGGGGTCGTGCAAGCCGCTGGCATTGGGTTTGATGGGAGCCACACCTGAGGGAGCGCGCTGGGACCGCTGCCTGCCGGGCTGGGCGAGTCCCTTTGGGATGGCTCCTGCCAAGTTCACAGGTACAACCTATTTCAGTGCAAGAGGGAGTCCACTGGAGCTAGCAGTTGAGCTGCAAAGCTCTTCCTGGGATGAGGAGTGGCTAAAGAGCCACAAATAACCTTTAAAAGAGAGTTGCTGTAGAAGCCAGAGAGTCCCAGGGGAGCTGGAGCCTCCCCTCACCCCCCCCTTTGCTGGCTGGCGGGGGGCTGCGAGCAAAGCACCCCCATCACTCCGTGCAGGGAGACAGCCCCGTCGCCTTGCCGCAGCCAGGGAGGCATCGCTGCTCTGCCAGCTCCCTCTTCCCTTCCTTTCATCTTTTTTTCCTCCTCCCGTGGCCCCCCGGGTCCCCCCCCAGCCTCAATCCGATTTGAAAATCTCAAGGCAAATCCTGCTAAATAGGGAGATTTTGCCCGGCTGCGTCCCTGCCCTCCCTGGTCTCTCGCTCCCTTTGCCGTTTCTGGCCTGCTGGGTTTTGTGTTTCAGTTGTTATAAATAAAGCTCCAGGCACTGATTTGGGTATACAATGACACCTTGTGTTATTAGACAGCACAGGACAGACTTTGCAAGGGGAGCCTGCTCGCCCGCCCTCCCTCTCCTCCGCTGCCTGCGGTCTGCGGGCAGCCTCGCGCAGGCTCGGGGGTGGCTGCCAGCAGGTGCTTCTGCCTCCCTGCTGCTGCCTAAAATCGCAGCCCCCAGACAGAAAACCCACCCCGGAGGACTTCGGCCCCTGCTTGGGCTGGGCTGGGTTTAAACAGAGGTGGCGGTGGGAGTTTTTGCGCTTAAAGAAGGAAGAGGATGATGGGAAAAGTCTTGACTCTCTCTGTTTTGTGCAAAAAGTGGGCGGAAAGTGTTTGCAGGGGTGAAGTCAGGGATGTCATTGTCACCCATCACCTCAGCCCTGCTGGGAGTGACCTCAGCTTACCCCCAATCGCCCAGTGCTGTGGAGCTGGGCAGGATTTTATCCTGCAGCTGTGTCACCTGGATCCTCCCCTGCCTGGCCACTGTGCACCTGGCAGAGGTGGGATCTGAGCATCCTTTCCCCTCACATTGCCACACTGCCTTCTCAGCCCCCGGGAAGGGTTTTGTCTGGTGAAGGACACCTCACACCAGCCACCCTCTCATCCCTTTTTCCCCTTGGGGATGAGCGCTGGCTGGAGTGGGGGAAACTGAGGCAGATGTTGAGCTGGTTTTGGCTGTAGGCATTTCCTCCCTCACTTCAACACTGAGATTTGGGGACAGGACCCTGGGGCAGCTTTTTTGAGTTATCCCCTGTGTTTCACTGGTCGTCTCTCTGCAGGGAGCTGGAGCCAGTCTCTGAGAGTCCAAGTTGTGGAGGATTCGAAGCAGCAATTTAAAGACAGGGAAATAAAAGTGCAGCCTGCAGAGGGAAGGTGGCCTCTCATTGGGGCTGAGTTGACTTATCCAGATTATTTTAATTCTTTCGAAGACTTTTGGAAGTGGGGTTTTTGGGCACTTTGCTAAGTGGTTCTGGTTATTACAATTTTACTGACAGTTTAGGGCATTATCTGAATTGTGTTTGAGAAGTCAATGAAAATATCAAATACCAAAATTCCCCCTTGGAAATTGTTTCTGTGATTTTTGGTATTAGTTGTTTGGTTTTTTATTTTCCTTCTTTCCTGTCACCTGTGGATTTGGGCTGTGAGGATGGGGTACCCCAAAACCTCTTTCGAGCTGGATGAAGTGTGCTTCACACTTGCTGGCTGTGTCACCATGGCCAGAAAAGCAGGCTGGGTTTGCTGTTTGCAAATTGTCTGTCCAAATTCCTCCTGAGGAACAGCATGCAATGGAGTTGGTGCCTGGATAACTGCTGGTCTCCCCTCTGCCCCTCCCTCGCCACCTCTCATGAAAGGAAGAACATGTAGCACATGGGGTTTTGTTTTTGTGGTCTTGTGTTCACTTGGACTGAGGAGATGCAGACTTAAGAAGAAGGTACTAAGTACCCTCTTTTCATGGTTTGTGATGCCCATGTTACTTTATAAGGTAAATAACCCAAACCATCCAATAAAATTCCAACACTATGCATTAATAGAGTAATGGAGATATTTAACGTATGCAGTAAAGCTGCTATTCCAGAGCCCTAGGCCTGCTTTAGTAGCTATAACAGGAGTGAATAAGATCTTTTCCTGCTTTTATTTATACACATATAGTATCAAATATTACTGAGTTGTTGCTTGTTAATGTTAGCCAAAGGGGTTAAGAGAAATAAAAAGGGATTTTGCAACCATATCAGGGGAGAAAGAGCAAAAGTAGGCCCATTAATAAATGAGGGAGCTGAATCCAGCAATGATATTGAAGTGACTAAGTTACTGAGCTGCTTTTAAAATCAGTCTCTGGTAAAATCAGTGGAGACAATTAGGAGACCTTGTCAGATACAATCATGGGCTCCCAAATAGAAGAGCAGCCCATGAGGAAATAGAGAGGCCACGAGGAATAGGGGAATGAAGCCAGCAGCTGTTGAAGTCAGAGGAAAAGCTCATGTTGAGTCCATGTAGCTGTCACTGGGATGCTGTGCCGGCAGGTCAGAGATGTCCCTGCTGTGGGATGAGAGCTTGTGTCTCACCTGGGACACAGGAGAAATGTGGGATGGGGTGGGAAAGCCTGGGGCAGGGGGGGTTGAGGTAGAAAAATAGGCTGAGCTGGGCAATTTCCATCTGTCCACATGGTAGAAGGAGCAGGGCTGGCATGGGGGAAGAAGTGCTGTTTCACACTCCCAGCAATGCTCCTGAAAATAAAATTGTTCTCCTGTGTTGTCTGAGCTGTCAGGGGTGGCAAGATTGTGGGAAGGAGCATGGCATGGCACATGGGTGAGCTTATTGGGGGTCAGAGCAGCCCAAGGGAGCTAAATGGACACAATATTCCAGTTCTGCCCAGTGCCTCCGTGCATCTCACTGGAGATACACAGCCGTGGAATGAAAGCTGCGGTGAGTTCCTGTAAATGAAAGGTGTAGGTGAGCAGGGGTAGGCTGAATGGTGGCAGCACCCAACACCCATCCAGGAGTCACATTCTCCATTGTGGGAATTTTCTCATGATCTTGAATGTTTTCATTAGATGCACAAAGGCAGTGAAGTCAAAGAGGAAAGAACTACAGAGAAAGCCTGGGAAGATTTTCTGTAAGAGGGCAGAAATAACCATGCCACAAGGAAAATGCCAAGTGGATGTAATTGCAACAGAGATCCAGAGGAAAAGAGCTTCTTGCAGAGCAGCTGAAGGACCGGAAGTCTTGGAATAAATGTCACCACAGGAATGGAGAGCACTGGTCTAACTGGTGTTGTTGGGGACCCTAAGCCAGCTGTGGTCACAGAAAGGCTAAAACCTTCTGTTGTGTGCATCTTGTGTAAGAGCAAGATCTGCCTTTTGATATTTTTGGGGCAACAGATGCTGAGGCCACATGTCAGACAGCCCTGGAGACGTTACCCTGGTTCCTTCTCTCTTGCTTGTGCTCACAGCACTTTTCCAGTGCTCAAGTCTGGGCACTACAATGACAGTCAAGTGTAAACCCACTGGGAAGAGATTTGGAGTAAAGCACTGCAATGACTTGGAGCCTGATGGATAAGTGCAGGAGGAAAGACTAAAGGAGTTAAAGCCTTGGATTCTGCTGGTTACTTTGCAGGGATGTCCAGGATGCAAGAGACCAGCTGCAGCCCTGAGTGCAGTCCTTGGTGAAAAGATGCACGGCAGAGACTGTTGCTGTTCTCTAGAAAGGAAGGATGTAAATGCAAAGAAAGGGATGTGGAGGTATCCAGCCTTTAAAATTTCAAGTGAAAGTGGGAGCAGTAGGACTGAATCACACAAAGGAAAATGGTGACTGCATAACAGTTAAAAATCCCAGCAAACGAGCCAGCAGCAAGAGAGTGACTCTCCAATGACAGGCTGGCAGTGCCAGGTTTGAGTTGTTTTAAGCACAATTATGCGAAGATCACAGATTTAAAGGTGTTTTGCAGGAATATGGTAAAGGGGTAGGTTTGCTTCAGCCTTTTTCTCTTTGCTTGCCCTGAATTTCTTTGGCTAAACTTGTTGTTTTTAGAGGAATTGGTTCTTGCAGAGCTCAGCCAGGGCTTGCAGCTGTGCAGAGGGTGGGAAAGCTCCCTTGGAGTTCCCCAACTCCTCCTCGATGGGAGGCAGGCCGGCTGGTTGGTTTATTTGTTTATTTTGGTGCAGAAGGATAGGATTTGGGGATCTGTGTTTGATTCCTATCTTGTGGGCTGTTAAGTGAATAACAAAATCTCTGTTCCTTGCCTATCGTTCTGTAACGGGGATAAGGACCTTTCCCTCCCCACTCCCTGCTTCGTCATCCCTGTCACTTGCTGGGATGGCTCCTGATCCCCTGGTTGTGTGTTAGAGTGACCTTCAGGTTAGGAGCTGTGGGAGGGGAAAA
Organism: Ifrita kowaldi; assembly: GCA_013398055.1. Classification (NCBI taxonomy): domain Eukaryota; kingdom Metazoa; phylum Chordata; class Aves; order Passeriformes; family Cinclosomatidae; genus Ifrita; species Ifrita kowaldi. The sequence goes on from VZRS01011905.1 coordinate 37,720, forward strand.
CCGGGACAGTGTAGCCCAGATCTCTCTAAAATCCCTATTCCTAGTAACTGCCCCAAAATATCTGTTGAAAATGTTTGAAGAATGTTGGCTAAGCAGCTTCCCAGTGTTGTGTGCTTTATTTGTTACAAAATTTGAAGGAGGGGAACCGCTAATGAGGTTTGAAGAGATTCCCTTGGAAATGTAAAACCATGTAGGAATAATTTCTTGATTATTATTTTTTAATGACATTGGGACTAGGAGGATCCTTGGAAGAGTAGCGAGACAACCAATCCTTTCTCTGCAGCTAGGAGACACAATTCTGATTCCCATGTGGCTGAGGTAGCCAATGCAGGGATGAGCACTGAAGAAGTATCCATAATGTTGGGGAGATGCATCAGCTCCAGCTCTGCTGGCTTTTACTGGAGTCTCATACAGGTTGGCCCTTCCTTCTACTTAATCCCATCCCTGCTTCTCTTTCCTCTTTCACTTCAGCTATTTAATCTAGAAAAATTCCTAATACATTTTTAATGTGCCTTCCCTGCATGCAGGTTTTCTTTCTCTTCTCTGTGCAGACACTTTTCACCCCCTCAATGTCCCCGAGCTGCATCCTGTGGCCCACAGTCGAGGTTGGCTGTGATGGGTTTGCCCTGCGTGCTGGAGTGCCAACTGCCAGTGCTTTCCTCATGTCACTTCTGAGACTCAGTGCCTTTCTTCCCCCTTCACGTGACTAAAGTTTCTATGAATCTGTTCTGGTTTAAATCTATAATATGCATTTGAGAGAGAGGGTGGGAGAGAGGCATGCAGACCTCACCCTGAAAGCCCAATCCATCCCCATTCCCAGACTCTTTCCAAAAGGAAAGGCAAAAAAGAACCACCTGATCCCCTTTTCTTCCAAGTCTCATGATTTACAATCAGCCTTTTGGGCCGCTCTTTGGTGGGGGGCTGCCCCATAGAGTTAAAATTCTGGAGGACACTGATTTCTAGTGGTTTGCACACCTTGCCTCCTCCCCAGAGCCACAGGAGCCACTCATGAAGGAGAGCACCACATTGGCCTCAGTGGCACCAGATACATTTAGTCTCATGTGTGCCCATTTCAGGGGTTGGAAATTCAACCGAGTTTTGTCTTTGTGTGGGTGACCTGCCTCCAGTGCCTACCCTGCTGGCATTGCCTCCTCTCTCTGGGTGGCCCCAAGGGGGTGGCTAATGGGGGAAATCACCCACCTCTGTGAGATAATAAATCCTACACTTGCAGAGCCACAGGCACATGGGCTGAATTTTGCCAGATTTGACCCCTTTTCTCTCGGTTGGATGTGTGTGACCTGGAGATGTCCCCAAGAAAAAGTGTCCAGCTCCCCTGCAAAGGATCATTTATATCTCACTTCAGTTTCCTATTTAAACACCGCTTGCTGCTGGAGGTGACAAATTCCCTGGGTGACCCCAAAGGAGGTGGCTGCCCACTGTCACCGTGGTGGGGACCCGTGCAGGACACCCAGCAGGAGCCCACTGCCTGCCCAGCCTGCAGTCCCGTGCTGCTCCCTGCTCCAGCCCGGCTGCGCCGGGAGCTGGCTGGTGAGCCAGGGAAAAAAGAGGCTGCAGCAAAAGATGGAACAAACAGAATTTTTTTTTGCATCTAGAGGGGGAAGCACAGAGCTAAAAATAAAACGGGAAGATCAGTATCTGTCAGGCTGACGGCGGATTGGCTCTGTGGAAATGCATGTAATTACCAGGCTGTAGGTAGACATTTGCATGGAGCGAATAGCAAGCTACTGAGACAAGGTTACGCTTTAACCTTTAAGTCCTGAATCTGCTGGAAAACTAAGACAGAACTGCAGGAAATTAACTTAAATTAATAGAGTTGCTGTGACTGAGCCACATGTTACTTCGATGTGTGTCACTTCACGGCACAGAGTGTCTTGCTGCCCCTGTGCCCTGGCTCCAGGAGGAGGGAGATGCTTTGGAAGCAAGTTTGGCGTGCGTGGATCTCCTTCCTCTCTTGGGGATTCAACTTGACTGGGGAGAGGAGCTGTGGTTTTTTGTGGTCCATATTCCTCCTTTCTTAGCATCCTTTGAGTTGCCAGTCTCCAAAGGCATTGAAGGACTTTGGGCAAAGGGACCCCCATCCTGGGGGATGCTGCGCTGTTGGGTGGTGGGTGTGGGTGCAATTCAGGTGTGCTGCTCCATGGAGGGCCAAGGAGGGGATGTGGTTGGGGGATGGATGTTTTGTTGAGTGTCTAGAGCTTGAGCTCTGCGTGCAGAACTCTGCAGGCACTATTTAGTGCTGAAATCGAACAGATTACAGCAAAGATGGTTCCTTTGTGCATCAGAACTGCTCTGGTGAAAAACACACAGAGGAACAAAACCATGCCAAAACAAAACTGTGCGCTCCCACTCTGGGCTCCTGTCGATGTTCCTGATGCTCTTGGCTTACATGTTGCCTGCTTCCCCCTCTTGCTGCTGCCCGTCACCCACTGGTCAGGCAGCACTGTGTGATGGGAAGAGAGGGCCTCCCCACCAGGAGGGGAGATGGAGATGCCAGAGGCACATTTCTCATTCCCAGCTGGCACAACCAGTAGAGCTGCTGCTGCTGTGGGCTGCAGGTACAAGCAGCTTAGTCCAGCTGAGGATGGAGGGGAAGGGGGCTGGAAAACACAAGGCTTTGAAGCCTGCGGTGACATTTTGCTCTCTGTTGTCCCCCTGCTGCCTTAAACCATGGGTATGGTTTGGAGAATCCAAATTTTTCCAGCCTCTTTGCTAGCCATGTTGGTCAGGCAATGCTTGTTTCCAAAATTACTGCCTTTTTCCCTCCTTGCCAAAATTACTTGCCCTTCCCTCTATCCAGCTTGGGGACAATCTTGTCCAGTGTATTGAAGCCATGGCTTGGCTCAAGCTGGCTGTGCTCCCGTGCCATGCAGCAGAAGCTGAAAGCAGAAACAGTGTGGTGGGACCAGGTGGTGCAGAGCATGACCACTCACCTCCCCAAAGAGCTGGGCCACTGGGAGCTCAAGCTGCTCCATTGGCTCCTCATCAGCTTCTGAATCCAATTTAAGGCTCTGGCCCTAATCTTCAAAGCAACTAATGGAGGAAGTGCCAATGGCATCAAAGGATGAATTTTGTTCTGTCAGCAGTACAGAGGCTCCTCTGAGGCAGTCCAGAGCATGAAGACTGGGATGAAACCTAGGAGAGCAATCGCAGCTGGCCGGGATGTGGCAAAGGTGGACAGTGGTCAGGGCTTCTGACCCAGATTCTGGGATTTTGAAGTTGGTTCTTTGCTCTGTGTGACACTGGACCCAGTTTCAGGTGCCTGAACACCATGAAATCCTCAAACCTGGTGCTTTGAGGAGTTTATGTAGAGAGAAGCTGGGGCTTTGTCTCTCTGCCTCTAGTGACCCATCTGCGAAAGACAGATAAATGCTGCCTCATTTCTTGGGGCAGTCAGAGGACAAGCACCTTGGAGACTGTGAGACCTGAGAATTGGTGACATCCTAGGATGTACTTTAGGCATGAGAGGGAGCAGAGTCTGGGCAAATCTACACCATGCTTATCATTAGGGAACAACTTATCCTCTTTTGCTCTTTCATCAAACGAAGGGACCTTCATCTCCCCAGTCAGGCATTAGACCCAGCAGACACCAGGCCCCCAAAGGCAGCACTGCTGGAGGCTGCACAAAGCCTGGAGGATGCTGTAACATGAGATGTGGAAGGTACTTGCATGCTCCAGCAATGACCTGGGATGAAGCTCACAGGCTTCCTGCCTGGCTGTTGGGCGGTGGAGGATCGAATTGTGGTGATCAAGGTGCAAGGTTTGGCTCTCCATGTGTTGAGTCCCTTTCTTGCTGACAAAAAAAAAAAAGAGTTAAAATAGTCATTACATTAGCTCAGGGATTATTTGCTTTATGATTTCTCCACAATGAGAGTGTGGTGTAAAAGGGACATGAGGTTCAGATCTCCCATTGTGCTTAGTTCTGAAATCCAGCTGTCTCCTGCCTCCCTGGATCCGTGTTTGAGGAGTGTAGACTGAGGCAGCTTCACACATACACGATATCATTGTCTTGAAGTTGTCCTGGAGTCAGATCTTGGAAAACTTTCCCTTCCCAAAGAACACCAACCTCTTTGGAAATCTTGCTTTGATGGTTTCTTCCCCACCTTTTTGGAAATCCCCATCCTGGATGCCTTTCTGTTTGAACTCATTGCTTTTTTCCAGCCCTTCAGCCAGTTGTGTTTTTAACTCAGGGTGCAGCCTAGGAAAAAAAATTGAACACCCTGTTTTTGCTACAGGCTTCTCCTGCCTGCAACATAGACAGACCTTAAAGAAAGCCAGCTGTGCCCAAAATTCAGGCTGTTGTTTTTCCAGCTCTGTCAGCTGGCCTGATAAAAGCTATGGCCTCTCCCTTCTCCCTCTCCCTGACTGCCTTCGATCTGTGCTCTTCTTTTTTTTGGATGTTGGTTCCTCATCAGTAAGCAGCAAGCAAGAGCCCTCCCTCGTTACAGCAGCACAAGGCAGAATTTAAGGCCGTTGGATCTTTTGCAGGAGGAGAAGGGAAGTCTGAAACAGTTGTTGGAAAGGGAGGTGCTGACAGTGGGGATGACCACCAGCTTTCCATCAGGCCTTTGTTGAGCATGCATGAGGAAAGGTTTGTCCCTGTCACTTGTCCCTCTGTAGTAACAGGCTGCTTGTTCCCACAGGCTTTACCATCATTTTGTCACCTTCTTCCTGGGTTCCTGCTTTTGTCGATTGTTTGTGAAATCCTGAGGGGATTGAATTGTCCCTGGAGCCCCACATTGCCCCAGGGCACGGGGGGACAGAGGAGGAGGCTCCTGCTCTGCTCTGCTCTGCCTGTGGCTGCTCACACACAGAAGGATGCACCGCTCATGATGCAGCTCTGGAAACACTGCCTTCCATGGTATGCTGGTTCGAGGTGAATTCCAGTTGAATGCCACATTGCAAACTCTATGTGGGCAAGCCCTGTGGTCTGGTGTGCCCATATCTACCTGAAACTAGCTTTAAATTAGTCTTGGTAGTAGGGCATAAAGGACTTGGCGTGTTGGATAAGACAAGGTCTGCCAAGCTTTGTCTCTCTTGGAGTGAGTACGTGCTCTACCCATCATTAGATGTACCCATCATTAGATCAAGCTAGCTACCAGGATCAAATACCAGTGCTTTAAACCCACACCTTGATGAGCCTGGGAAAGCTGGAGCGCTGTGGAAGCGCAGCTGACTTGGTCTGAAGCACCAAGTGCTCGGTCCAATCTCGCGTTGGGCGTCCTTTGACGCAATGATTTATTTTTGTTTTTGTGGAAATGAACCAAAAGAATGAGGGGAAGTGCTTACAAACTCATTTTTAATGAAGATCCTGACATGCAGACTGATCCTTTGTCCAGATATGAATGTATTTATGCCGGTGGCACCTTGCCATTCATACAGTGACTTACACACTTTGCAACGTGATAGCAGTGTATACAAGGGAGGCTGGAGTACAAAAGATTGAGAGATCTGGGTTTGGCCTTTCCTTCTCCTGTTCTTTGTGGGGTTACACTGGCTGATACCAGCTGGGGAAAGGGTGCTTTTATTTTTCCTTAACTTGATTTAGAGGAACACTAAGCTCCAGTATTTGGTGTTGGTTGTGCATCTGTGGTACTGTTGTGTTAGGGGTGCCTGGTGTGATGAAACCCTGAGCTTCAGTGCAGTTGAGAAGCTGGAAAGAGGGTGAAAATCCCAGCTTTCATCTTTTGTCGCAAGTAGTATCTGAAGGAATTTGTACTATTTTTACTGTTTGTTTTTGTTTCTCCCCTCCCCTTTTAACTATGCACCTTAGCATTTTCTGTGGGCCCTGTCACTGGGATAGCTCCATTTGGACTTTGAAACAGATGACTCAGCGTCATGGTTGTTTAGAATAGTTTTAAGTTATTTTTGCTATCCAGCCCCATTTTCTATCATCATGCTGCAATTACTGAAGTTCCAGCTCTGCAGGGGAACACTTGCTTCTTTTAAACAAATGGTTTCCTTTGGAATTAAAAAACTTCGTTTATGGAAACATTTCTGTGGGCCTTTGATTATTAATCTATCATAAAGGGTCTAATTCTATTTTATTAAAAATATGAAATCTTAATTTTAGCAAACCTAAATTTGGAAGCAACTTTTGAACCAAGGAAGTTGCTTTAAAATGGACTTTGGGGTGTGTGTGTGTGTTTCTTTTTAAAAGGTAAATCTGCCTTCCGCTGGTGCTGCGATATGTGGTTAATCCTGTTGGGCCTGATCTAATGGGACTGGTGCTGGAGGGAGTCAAGCAGGGCTGAGTATCAGTGTGGGAGATCCAATCTCCACTGGGAGGGCAGCCTGGACGGGGGCTGGCTGACACCCCCTGCCCCTGAGCCTCTGTTCTCTCTGCCTGCCAAAGCCGCGGGCTCAGCCCTGGGTTCCAGTGATCCTACCTGTGCTGGGAAGGGCTTTGTCTGGTTTTTCCACTTAATCCAATAGAAAAAAAAAGTGTTTACTGTCGTGTTGGATCCATAAATGAGACTTTAAAGCTGTTGCAACTGTCTGGAGACTTCTCAGACCAAGCCGATTTCCAAGAGGGGTGGAACAGGCATTTTTAGTCCTTCCACATGGGTTGATGTAACACCTGGTTGCTGTTTTCTCAGAGGTGAGATGTGCTGGTACCGGCTCTGGAGGTGCTGTGCCACCTCCTCCTGCCCCGGCTCTCAGGGACCGACAGTGCCTTGTGTGGGAGAGCAGAGGCCAGATCTCTCTGGGGGTTCAGGAGATCAGGAGATCAAGAGGAATCAGGCTGAGAAAGGGGCTGGGGGGAGGCAGGACCTCTGGGCTTCCTCTGAGCACTCAAGGTTGTCACTGGCTCTTGATGGGTGCAAGCACCCATGTGCCAAGCCCTGCCTCTGAGTCATGGGGAATTCATGCTGATGGACCTGGGAGCTAAACCTCAGCCTGAGATTTCTCCTCTGCTGGTGTTGATGAGAAACCCTCCTCAGCACCACGATTTTAAATGGTGTGAATGGAAGGACTCAACATTTCCCTTCTCTGGGGTGCAGAATAAGCCTTGCCAGGCTGTGGCTGTCCCGGGGTCCCCACAGGACCCTGCTGGGACCATCATCCAGGACATGGGGCTGTGAATGGCAGGGGACATCCGGCTGTGCGCTGCCTGGGGCTGTGCTGGCTGCTGGGAGCTCCGATGGCTTTCGGCAGGGCTGAGGATGGCCCCCTGCCTCTCCATCAGGCCATGGGAAGGGGAAGAGGAGGACTGCATTCCCAGGGATTTTTTAGGGTTTTGCTGGGATTTTTTTTTAGGGAGGGAGTGGTGCTGCATTTAGATGCTTGGTCTTAGAATGGATTCCTCTCTCCCACTGCCTCTGGACTCTTGAGAAGCCTCTTGGCTACAGCAGGGAAGGGGTTAAGGCTTCCTCGCTGGCCTGGGAGCTGCTGCTGGCTGCCTGTTGCCCTTCCGGGGCTGCCGGGCTGAGGTTTGCTGGTATGTGTGCAATGCGGTGCTGGCCGGCCAAGAGCAGCCAGCCCTCGCCCCAGCGCTGCGAAATTCCCGGCACAGCCTCCCCTGGCTCGCTCCTTCGGTGCTGAGTGATGGGGCTGGGGATCAGGGTCCTGCTGGGAGAGCAAAGCCAGGGGCTGAAGGATTCCAGTCGGAAAAGAGTCGAGCTGCAAGGCAGCAGCCTGGGCTCCACCGAGACGCTCTTGCACAGGGGAGAGTCCCTGGACACGTCTTTGTGCTAGTCCAAGGTTTCGTAGCTTGTCTGTGCTCATGTCTTCACCTTCACGATGCCACGGGCGGGGGATGGGAGGGTGGCAAAGTTCTTTGGCTGATCCCGTGGGATTACACCTGATGGGGAGCTGAGTTTCGAGCAAGCTCTTGCTTCCTGGGGCAGGGGAGAGGGTTTAGTGCAGACACAGGAGCTGGAAAACTGCAGCAGCAGCAGTAGTATTCAAGCCGAAACATAGCGAGAAGCCTTGGAGGGAGATGCAGACTTTGAGGGAGATGCAGATTGCCTGGAGTTCTCTCTGCAACAAAAATTTATGTCCCTTATATAACTGGGGAAAAGCAAACAAAGAAACTTGTCTCCAAGTGGGAACGTGGTGTCACTGGGAGAAATCCCGCAGCAAGAGCGAGGCCTCCGCGTCGCTCTCAGGGCTGTTAACTCTTTGGCAGAAGGACAGTGCGTTTAGAGCTGATTTTCTAGATAAATCTCTTGGATATTCCTGAAGAATTATGCATGAGTTGTCTGATTTAAGCAAATGGCAGGAATGATTTTTCTCTCTGGTGCTTTTTGGGGTTCAGTGGGGCTTCTTCTGCCCAGGGCAGGGATTGCTGCTGGCTTTGCTGAGCTCCCCCCACATTCTCCCACCAGCCAAAATGTTTGCTGTTGCTGAAGGACTGTGCTTTGACTTTGATCTTCTACAGCACCGCCATTGACATTGGCAGGAACAGTCCTGCAGACCAAGGCTGTTATATGGTGCTAATTTTGTAGTCTCAGATAACAGAGCCTCTCTAAAAATGTCATTTGGGGCCATTTGCGGGGTGAGTTTGACATCGCTGACTACTGCTGGGATGCGTGTCCTGCGGGAGGACCTGGCACACGTGGGAGGTGGCACACTCAGTGTCACTGGGGAAGCTCGTGGACAAGTTTTTCAGCAAAACAATTTCCATTTCTCTACTGTCTCTTAAACTTTTCCAAACTGACAAATAAAGCTCTTGGTTGCTCCAGGCTCTCAGACCAATGCCAAAATAAGATCAGTCAAAAAAGGAATAAAAGGGGGGGTGTGATTTTGGGTTATGGTTACACCATAACTTTCCTATTAACTCAAATTAAGTTAAAAAGGAAATAGATTTAACCAAGGGAGGCGTTTCAGATGCCAGTGGCAATAGACTTGATTGTGGTTTTTTTCTTTCTCTGCACAGGCAATTATCAAATTAATCGCCTTTGATATGAGCTTAATATTGACACAATCACTAATATATTTATACTTGTCCAGTGACAGCTATTCAAGAAGTTGTTTTTCTGTTGTTTTGTCAAATGCCACTTTCTTTTGCCTTCACGTTTCTCTGGCAAGGCAGGGGGACAGTTTCTGGGTGGAAATCCCCGAGTTCCCTCTGTGAGATTCTCACCCACTGCCCTTTCACAGGGGCACTGCTACTGCAAAAAAAAAATCAATCCGAACACAATTACCAGCCCCAAATGTTTCCAAATTGTGACTTGCCATTGGAAGGGGAGCTGGTGTTGTGCAGGGAGCTGTAGAAACCCCCATGTACAGATGAACCAGCCCTCCCCAGATTGTTTGTGCCTGTAAATCCCCGGCAGCTGAGGCGGAGGGGTGGGACTGTGCAGCACACCAGCAAGTCAACAGCTCAGCTGGTGCACATTGCCACTGTAGTCTTACTTCGTTGTTTTTCTCTTTTTTCCCCCTTTCTTTAAGGGAATAGGGCCTCTGTGATCCAGCCTGTGCATGTGTGCATACGTGTCTCTCCTTTTCTCTCTCTCCATTTGTTCCCGCCTCCCCCTGTTTTTTACCCAGCGACGAGTTCCAATTACATTTGGCTGAAGGAAAGAGCTCTTGTGTGGCTCCCACAAGCCTTGTGAAAATGGGTGGGTGGGTAAAGAGAGAGTTGAGCGCTCGATAGCTGCATGGGAACTCAACCCTTAAGAGACACCAGAGAATCCACGTTGGAAAGGCTACTGGGATGCCCGTTTTGTTTGCCTTCCCACCCCAAGACTGCCTGGTTTAGAGGACCTGGAGGGTGGTAGGAAGCAGAAGGCAGCTGAACACTGCCTTGCTATCCTGGACTTGGCAAAAGGGATGTTTCTGGAGGTTGGTGGGGAAGATCTGGCAGCATGTTCCCCTGCATGTCCTTTGGGCTGTAGGTGCAAAGGCAGGTGAGGGTGAGTCAGCCACAAGAAGCAGGTGGTTAGATTAGATCTGGCCGTAGCAGGGGATAGCTGGACAGGGGAGGAGAAGGCAGGCTCCAGACAGCATTTCCCACAGGAGCAGAGGGGCCAAACCCTGCAGGACAGCGAGGCTCGGTGGGCAGGTATGTCCAGGATTTTCAGGGATGGACAGTGGAGCCTTGCTCCTGGTTTTCCAGAAGGGACCCTTGCAGGAAGAAGCTGAGAGGATGTGATGCAAAGCAGCAGCTGCTGATACACCCTAGCGTGCCTCCCTGCAGAACACTTACACTTTGTGGGCTTGGACCGTGCCAGGGGGTCCACGCTGGATCCCCTCCTTGCCATTCCTGGTCCTGGACCTCCACTCTCCATGTGCGCCTAGTGGGTTTTAGCGCTGTGGCTGAGAAGTGAAACCTGACACAAGTAAATACCTTGACAGCCTGTTTTCAGCTGGTAGGGAATGTAAATTATCTCATTTGAACAAGGCTAACGCAGAATCAAGCCGTTGGTCCCAAATATCCCTTATAAGTGCAGATGAGAAATATTCATGGCATCTTCACTCCCAGAATATTGCTTTTATCTTTGTGGTTCCTTGAGTGGCAATATAAAAGTTACTGATTTTGCACTTTTTATGCATCTGAACCTGCAGACTTTGAAATCAGTAGGTTTGCCTGCGTGATTTGCCTCGTTAGATCCATATCCTTCGGAATGGTCTACTATGTAAGACAGACACTTCGGAATGATCTACTATGTAAGCTCCACTGTACTTACTCGTTGTCTTGGGTGTAACATCCTATCTTGGGAACATCCTTAACCAGGGCATTGGGGAAAGCGAAGGTGAGGTTGGGTTGGGTCATTCCAGGGCAAGGTAGAACCTGACCATGGGAGAAGCTCGTGTGTGCAATGCTGTTGTTGCGACTCCTGTGGGTCAGTCAAGCAGCTGTGGTAGGATGCATGTGAAGATCCATGGAGGCAGAAAAGAGAGACTCAAAAACTTTGGACCAGAGCCATTTTGGGGACTCATGCCCTCCAGGCTGGCCTTGGCCTGGAGCTTGGCCTTGCTTTCTGGAACTCCTCATACTGGGATCACCCAGAGCTAAAGAAGGATGTGCACTCAACACTCACGGTTCAGTGAGGGAAGGTACTGAGATGCAGAGGTTGGGCTTCTTCAGCACATCCAGGCACCACTTATTTCTTCCATGGAGCCCAGCTCAGGCTGTTTCAGGGATGTTTCTGTGCTGCCCTCACCCGAGAGCTTGATTAATGTCAGAATATCTTGCTTCAACTCAAGCACAAGCATGGCTGGGGTTGGGGTCTCACCAGCTCTCCTCCCATTGGTGATGATGGGAAGGGGACCAAAGGCACCAGTCTGCCTGGCTGGAACCACAGCAGGGGCAGCAGCTGGACATGTCTGGGATGTCACCCTCCTTCACGGCAGCCTTTGCACGGCCGCTAAGGTCAGATTGTCCCGAAAGCTTGACGGTGTTTGCGGGCGGACGTCTCTCGGCTTTGCTTTTCTCTCCGTAACAGGTTTTTCCCTTTAAGAACGCAGAAGATTGATTCCCTTGCAGGGCGCATCGCCGAGCCGAGCCATGTCCAAATGGTTTGCACGTCTGCATTTTTTACTGCTCTCGTTTAATATGTATGCAAATGCAGTCTCTCCTGTCCTCACTCTCTGTGTGGGTTTGCACAGTCAGGAGCACATTCCCATTACTGCTGCCCATCTCCTGCTCTGCTCGGCATTCGAGGAGACTGCCTTTGAAACGCTGATAGATGGAGGTGCAAGGGGAAAAGAGAGAAATGACGGATTTTTGTAATTTCTTTGCTGGGGAGGGTGGAGGAGTTGGGAAACCAGAGAAAGGAGGTTTAAATATATGCAAAATTGTTTATTGGGAGAAAGGGGGGCGGGCTCCAACTCTGAGAGTCAGGGAGCGTATTTCGTATGCCGTTCCATTTTCAAAGGATTTTAGCTGGAGGTTAGGGAAAAAAATCTAAGCACTGGCAATAATCTTGTGATAGTGGAAATATTCAGCTTTTCTCCTGATAAATAGACACATGTCATAACTGAATCAGGGTTTCAGGCCTGAAAAGCAATGTTGGGTTGGTTTTTATTTTTTATTTTAATAAATAAGGAGCAAGATGTCCAGGGTAGTTCCCTACAAGGGAGGTAGTGTATGGCTGCCGCTACTTTCTTTTCCTTCCTATTTTAATAGCTGTATTTTTCCAAAGCACTTCAAAACCAGCACCTGTGGACACTTGTATACCAAGAGCTACGTTCTTATAAGTGAAATGGGAAACTGTGCTCCAGCTAAGGCCAAAATGTGGGAAGCACCTTTAGAAACGTGGCCAGAAGTAGGGGAGCTTTTCCTGTCCCCAGTGACAGTAGTTTTTTTAAATTAGGCCGTTTGAAGTTGCAGATCTCCAGTTTTGCATCTGCTTGGAGGTAACTGAGAAGGCTGAGGAGGTCCTTGCTCTTGGTGTGGGAAGCAGAGAATGACACATCCCTTCATTTCCCAGATGACTCTGGAGGGGAAATGGATGCTCATGCTGCTTCCCACCTCCTGTGGTGAAACTTTAAATCTGGTCAAAGAGCCAGATTTTCAGGTGTATTTTAGGCGCTTCAAGTCGTTCACTGTTTTAATCTTTAAACACAAAACACCTTTAAAACCTGGCTAGTCTTGAAGCCCATTATGGAGTGCCAAAGCCTTACCAAGCTGCCATGGCTGGCTGGGGATGGAGGGTGTGGAGCAGGAAGGCTGCCCAGAGCTGGGGGCCACATACCCCAGGGCAGGGGTAGCCGTGGGCAGTCTTCTGCTGCCCATGCCCTCCACATGCCTGGCTCTCTCCATGGAGCATGGATAATTAGGTTGAAGCCAGATCTTTTCCACCCTCTTCCAGGAGTTCATAGACAAAGTTACTTTTGTTTCTAGGAGCCAAAGGGCTTTGCGTGCTGGGAAACCCCCTCTGCTGCCATAGGACTTGTCAGATCTGTTGACTTTTGCATCTCCAAGTTGTGTAAGAGTGTTCTGTGTCTCTTTGTGCTGGATGTTGTGAAACTCCTTTCCATGGAGTAGCACGGAAAAGTCCCTCTGTGGGGGAACCACAGCAGCGCACTGACCCTGTGCTGGAGCTTTGGTTTGTGGAACGCAGATCTTGTCTTTGCTTTCGGCACAGAGTTAGAGGGACCAGGGGGCAATGTTTAAGAGGCGCTCTGGTGTTTGGTGGTGCTCAGCTCCTGTGGTGGTGTGCAAGAGTGGGTTTTCTTCATGCAACAGGCACTGGAATTCTTGCTGTTTGGAGATGAGTTCCACAAGCTGCCTGCTCCTGCCTTTACCTCCCTGAGAATCTGGGAAAAGCCTGCCTTTGGCAATGTTGAGACACGCCATAGCTGCCAGCCCAGGTGGGATCACAGCCTTCCCTGCTCACTGGGTCCACAGCCCCCATTCAGGGCTGTCTCTGACGCAAAGGGCTGTTCTTTCTGCTTCTTTTCTTTCCATCACATTTGGGAGGTTTATCCTGTCCCTTATCAACAGCCACGCTGTTCTAGGGCACGAGCGCAGCTCCTGCCCTGCTGCTCCTGGCTGTCCCTCAGTTCCTCTTCCAGCGTGGTTGCTGTGAAGTGTCTTGTGCTGCCGTGTCCTCACTCTGGTGGGTTTGTGCTTGTGATCACAGGCTAGAAACTTCCCCTATTACTGTTGCTTTTTGAACAGTGCCTTTTTATTGGCGAGTAGATTCGTGGAGCCTTTCTACTTCCTTCATCTGTAAATTGTCCTCTACATAACGAAGGAACCATTCTGACTGTGTTTTGATGTGTGTGTCGCCCAACAGATGTCTGGGTGGTTAAAGTGCCCCCTGAGTACAAATATCCTGTGTTTGTGAGCTCTTTGATAGTTGGTTCAGGAATCTTTTTGTTCTTTCTTTCTCTCCTCCAGTCCTGGGGGTCTGTAGCAGATGCCTGCTGAAGTCCCTCCTTTGTTTTCTGCTCCTGATATCTGTGCCCGCAGTGTTATTCCTCTACCCTGTCCCTTATCAAATTAGATTATCTCCTTCTTGTAAGTACTTTTGACACGTGCAGCCGTGCAAAGGCATGATAAGCACATTGGAACACACTGTTGTGTGTCCGTTCATGTCTCTTGTCCTCCTTGCACCTTAGGACCAAGCTGGCACATTACCTGCCATTCATACTGCTACCATCAAAAATAAGTCGAGCTGGCTTCTCTCCTGCCTGCAGCAGTCCTAACACCCCTTTCAGGCGCTGCACATCACCCTGCATGGGAATCCCAGGCCCATTTTGTCCAGGTGTGTCCTCACTTTTCCTCCCTGCTGTCTCCAGCATCTCCCTTTGTGTTCTGGGCTTGGCTGGGTGGCACTGAAGATCCTTCAGGGTGTTAGAGGATTCTCCTTGCCCGTTCCTTGGCTCCCTGACTTTCCACTGGCTTTCCTGGTTTCTATGTGTGATCCAGAAAAACCTTTTTGTTATTCTGTCCTTCCTCCCCATCACAAACCCGTGTTTCTGTTCCATCTTTTATGAAAAGGTCTAAGACTGAAGGTGAAATGTGATAACAGCCTTCAAAAATATGTCAGTGGCTGCTGCAAACAGGATAGGAATAAACGATTCTCCATGTCCCACCGTGGGTAGGACAAGAAATTATGGGCTTAAACTATAGCACAAGGGAGATTTAGGTTTCATATTCAGATATGCTGGGTGTGTAGCACCAGAGGAGGCTGCTGGGGAGTCACTGGAGGGGCAGGTGAGATGAGCAGCTGTCAGGAGAGGCTGGGAGTCAAGGGATATGGGGTGATCCAGAAGATAATTTTTCATCCTCTTCAGCCCTCTTACCTCCCCTTCCATATGCTGGAAGCCTCCAGCTAGGCAAGGGGCTTTTTGTGGCTTGCTCAGCCAGGCTCATGCCTTTCTCTGTCCTTGTTTTTTGTCTCTGTTAGAGCAGTTCTGGCAAATGCAATTGCAGCGAGCCTGGAAATAGGGCAAGGCTCTCCTCCCCAGACCTTTCCTTGGTGCTTTGTGGCTCTTTCAAACCCCATACACTGGTGGAGGCAATGGCAGCTGCCATCAGAGCACTGGGACGTGCAAAACTGATCAAAACAAACATTTTACTGCACCCAGAAGGGTCGAGGGGGCAGGCTCAGACGTGCTGCTCAAGGCCCTCGATGGGAAGCCGCTGCCAGCTTTGCAGAGGGATGTGTTGGGCACGTGTTGGTGCACAGGTGGAGATGGGAAGGTACTGACGGCTCCTGGAAGCGCTGTCTCAGCTGGTGGTGTGGGGCTCCCTTCAGCTCAGCTCTTGGGCCGGCCGTGAGAGTGTGGGCAGGAGGGATGGCAGCTGTACCACTGCCTGCAGGTGCGTGCCCACCCTCAGTGGGGCACCAGGACATGCAGGAAGCCGGGGTTTTGGGGGAGTCAGGGAAGCAGGACTCCTTGCAGAGCTCTCCATCCTCCCCTCCTCAGCAGGACGCTGTAGGGCATCAGCCAAACTGCTGTCTTTGCCAAAACAAAAATTAGGGAGCCCAAAACTCACAGAGGGCTCCATCCAAAACAAGTGCATGAGCAGCCATGTTGTTTCTGACACTTCTGGCTGGGAGGTCGTTGAGTCCCCTGGGCACTTTCAGCTGCCTGCTCCCAACACCCACCTCTCCTCACCCTTCCCCATCTGGCACTGCCATGATTATGTCGGGGTCCAGCCACATGTGTGCCGTCCCTGCTTCCCTCCCCAAACCTCCCTGCCTCCTCTCCCTGGGGTGCTGGAGGGGTCCAGGGCCCTGGTCACCCATGACCTCCTTCACTCACCCTGCAGCATCATCCCCTCTCACAGCTCCCTACCATGAGAGGCGGGCAGGGAGAAACAGGCAGATGAATAATTTATTATAACGATGCAAAATAGGGTTTTAAAACTCTACCCATATAAATATTTATTTTTGACTCGTTAGCACCACAGCCACCTCTGTGCCCCCCAACCCTTCCCCTTCTCCTTTCAGAAGACCCCCCCAGCCTTCGGGCTATCGTGGCTGATTCTCCTGGGTCATCTGTCTGTCTGTCCGTCTATCCTGCCCTCGCTTTTCACATGATCTGAGCCCCGGTGCCAAATGCTTCCCGGGAAAGAGGAAAAAAACCCGACTCTTTCTTGCGTACACGCACACAAAAAACAACAAGGGGAGGGGGGAGACGGAGCAGCACACACAGGCACACGCACAAAACCCTTTGAAGCCTGCGCAGGGTGAGGGTTGTTTCTGTGGTAACGGTGCGGAGATTGGCGGCGGTCGGCGAGGGCCTCCATCCCGCCGTGGTGCCGAGTGATTAATGAGCCGTTGCTGGGCTGTACGGGAGCGCCTGGGCCGGGCTGGGCACCACGGGGCTGCTCCAATGCTGCCGGACTTTGGACACTTCTTCGTCCTCCTCTGCTCACCCCCAGGCACGCTTGCTTCAGTGGCACCCCACGTCTCCTTCGTGTGGGCTCTTGTGGGATATCAGCCCTTTGAGGGATGGGGCAGCCCAGCACGGGACACCCCTTGGTCCTCTGCCCCGGTGGTTCCAGATCATTCTTGGGGCTGTGGCCTTCATCCTGTCACCAGGCCTTGCTCCTCTGCACTGTTATTGGTCCTAGGGCACGTCCAGCACCTCTTGTGGTGCAGAGATGGACCAGAGCCATGGGGGTACATGGTGGGATCAACAGGGCCATAAGGCAGTCCCATCTGGTGGGTGCAGGTGAGCCCACACTGTTTTGGGGAGTGTCACTCAGCCTCACCTCAACACCCGCCCTTGGCCTCATTTCTGCCTGCAGCTGCCCATCTCCCTCACACCCCCATGGCTTCCCAAGGCTGAAAGGTGGCTTATGGCTAAGCAGTGACAAGAGCTGTGCTCTCCCTGTCCCATGGCCAGCCTTGTTTTGTGGCACTACCCGTTGATCCAGGTGTCACTGGGGTGTTTTTACCATCTCCCAGCGAGAGCTGCAGTTCCCAGAGAACCTTACACCACTGTGTGCTTTGAAACTCACCTCATTTTGCTTTCCGTTTTGAAGAGGGAAAGGAGAAACAGGCATCATTCGCATCTCTTGGGTGAACAATAATAATGAGTGAGTTTCAAATCTCTTTCCCCCAAAATAGCCAAACCAGAACACGCACAGCCTTCCCGAGCCGCTGTCTGAAACAGATGTGCTGCCAGTGAGCAGCTATTTATAATGTGCAGCATTCCCTTTTCAGCCGCAGCGACTCCAGCCCTCGGCTCTCGCGCTCGGCAGCTCCTTTTGAAGCCTGTAGCTCTAATCCGGGGACTGTTCCTGGTGCTGCTAAAAATCTCCTCGTAAACCCGCCGGGATGCCAGTGAGCTGGAGCCCTGCCTGCTCTCTGCCTCTAAAGGGGGTTTATCATCCCCAGAGGCTGTGGGCTGGGACAGTCCCAACCAGGATGGAATAGCACTGGGATTTTGTTGGGTGCTGTGTCCCAGACATCCTCCCAGCTGCAGGCTCTGCAGAGCACTGATCCCCCTCTGCCTCAGGGCTGGGGGCTGAAACACTTTCCCAACCCCTAATTTGAAAGGACAGAGGACAAAGGAGGGTCAGGACAGTGTTGCAGTGGGGGGAGAGGCTGGTATGGGTTTGAACTGGTTTTCAATGAAGGAGAAGCATGGCACGATGGCCTGGAGGGATGCAGACAGTGTGGGATGAGGAAAACTGGGGATCCAATTAAAGTGAGAGTCGAGGGGGGTTGCCAGCACTGGCGCCCACACTTACAGTGGGTGTTTGCTGGCCTGGGGGTCCTGCAGCACCACTGGAGCTGTGGCACAGCTGTGGGATGGGCACCTGGGGCTACCCACACCCCCAGGGACCGCGCGGGGCTCGCAGGACCCTGTCCCGGGGGGGCTGCAGCCCACGGTGCTGCCTCGGCCCCTCACACAGGGATGAATAAGTGTGCTGGTATGTCGGGGCTCAGAGCTCGGCACAGCACGAGCATGTGGAAGCTGTTTATTGCCAGGGCTGCTGCAGGCCCTGCTCTGCCTCCCCCAACCAGCCCGGCCGGTGTGGCCGCTCTGCGTGGGGCCAGTGGGGCCCCAGCCCGGGGTGGGGGCGGGCGACTGCTGGGAGACAGGGCTGGTTGGGCCGAGGGCTTTGCTTTTATCACATCCCCTGTTTTCTGTTTGCTTCTCTCCCGAGCAGGGTGTTTGGAGGCATGGAGATCACTCGATCCAAATCCTAGGCTTGGGGGACAGCTTGAAACCTTGTCCTTCCTTCCTGGATAGCCTGGAGTTGTGTCCCCAGCCTGTCACAGCACGGTCAGCTGGGCAGCTGGGAGCTGGATGATCTGTAAGGAGCTCTTTGGAAAGGGAGATCCTGGAAAGCACCCCCCAGCGTGGCCTAAAATGTGCTGCTCCAGCTTTGCTCACTTGCTGTTTTGCAGGTCCCAGGGGTTGGGGTTCTTCATCAGTGAGCAGAGACCACCCATGACCCCCACACTCTGTCCTTTGACCTCCAAATCCCATCTTGAGGGAAAGTATTATCTTGTCCTCCTGCCTGGTGAGCTCACACCAGGTCAGCATTGAGAAGAATGTGGGGAGTTCAAAATGGCCCAGTGAGTTGTCTCTAACATAGGGTGGAATTTTGGGAAGGAGCAGAGGATGGGCTGCCTTGGCAGGGCTCTGTCACCTCAGCTCTGGCAGTGTGATGGATCAGCTCAGCCCAGTGGGGACACAGAATCAGGTTCCCATGAGGACGGCGTCCCTGGCTGAGACAGGAGCCTGCCTTGTTTCCAGTGGTAACAGGCAAACCTTTGCTCCTGAAAGAGGGACTGTAACACAGCCCATGGCAGTGAAGCCTCTTAAAAGCTGGTCTCATTGCAGTGGTGTTAATTATTAATAGGATATGGGGAAGAAAACACTGGAAAACCCCAACTGTTTGAGGCAAGCTGCTACTTCATCTGTGTCCAGCAGCGTGGGCCTGGCTTTCTCCTGACCCAAGGGGAGATTTATGGGTGTCTTTTCTGGTGACTGGTGTTGGCAAGTATGAGTGAAGGGGCTTGACCACCTCTCTGAAAACCACAGCACACCTAAACTGAGGAGCTAAATGGGTTATGCAGGTCTTAGCTTGGTCTTTAGCAAAGATCTCCCCACCAAGGGATAAAGTCCTTTTTGGCAGCATCTCTGCCCAGCAAGATGCTGGAATTGCAGGATCTGCTAGCACAGCGGCACTAGGGATCCTGTCTCAGCCCAGGGCACTCTGCAGAGCTGTGTGGGCAGAATGGGACCCAAAGATGGTGCTTGAACCCACATGATGAGTCAGAGCTAGGGGATCTCAGCAGGCATTTTTAAGGAAAAACAAGGTAACAGGGAATTTTCACCCAAAAGGCTTGTGGACTTCTGACTGTGGGTACCAGGGCTGTCTCCATATGGGGAACTGGGAGGTGTTTCCATGGAAACCAGCAATGTTGCTGCAGGGGGGACCCCATGGCACAGATTTGGGCCCTTCATCGCTGCTGCAGGAACAATGCTTGGCATGGGGAGGCACCAGCCTGGTGGAGGCTCTTGGCACAGTGGTGCCCTGGCTCCATGGTGTGCAGCTGGGAGAAGCTTTGCATTGCTTGTAGTCCTCCATGTGGGGAGGAGATCCCAAATCTCAGGCGCAGGTGATAGCCATAGACGCTGCCAGCCCACCTGCCTTCCCAGCACCCCTTCCAGCAGCCCCTGCTTCCCACAGCACCCTCCTCTCTCCCCTCTCCCTTCTCTTCCTTTCCATTCCTCATTCCCTTTCTCTCCCTTTCTTCCCCTTGCTCCACCCCCTTCCAGACTCCTCTGTGGGGCATTGATTTTTCCATCCATCAGTGAAACGCTTGAGGAAAATGAAAGAGCATCTTCTTGATCGATCAGGAGAACTCTTCAGCCTGGGGTCAGGAAGGGTTTGAATCAGCTGCTCCCCTGGCATATAATTACCCCCTCTCTCCCAAGCTGGGGCTTTTCACACGCCTGCAGGAGCAGCCACCCCACTGCGGGGCCAGAGCATCACTCCAGAGAACGTGTCTGTGGGTGCATCCATGCTGGGAGAAAGTGCCTGTGGATGCGTTGGGTTTCGGAGCTGCCAGAGCTCAGTGCTGGGCCGTGTCTGTGCACTCACACTCGCTCTGTGCCGAGCAGGGTGTGTCAAGTGGGTGCGAGCGGGCGCTGCTCCCACGCCGGAATCGACCGCTCCGCGTCGAGCTAATTCTGTGTGGAGCTTGGTGAGGGTGGGGAGCTCTGAAGCTGCGAATTTAGAGAAGCTGGAGGAGAGCTAAATCTCATAAGAACCGGGTGCCCGACTCTCATCTCTGTTTTGAACACCAAATTTGCAGGGAGCATCGTCTGGGGTGTGCTGCACATATGGACCGCGTTGGTAGCAGCCTAGAGATGCCTGTGGAAATGCCAGAGTTTGCCATCTGGTACCACGCTGGCCTCTGAGGTCCCACTGCTCGCTGCCCTCCCCCAGAGAGCCAGCAAATAACTGAGGGAGCTTCTCATTCCACCGTGGGGTGGCTGCATGCAAATGTTGACTTCTTCATGGCAACCGGTGTGAGTCATGCTGGGAGCCGGAGGGGGACGTCAGCGCCTGTAGCTCTCCTTCTCTCTGCTTGTGGACTGTTGCCTGCAACACGGAGGTGTTGGCACAGCCTTGCCGCAGCTCTTGCTGGAGCTCCATGTCTGCTCGGTGGGATGTGCTCACTGCTTTGCTTGTGAGAGGCTCCCAGTGCTCATGTGCTCACTGGTGGGGTTCAGCGGTTGAAGCACGTCATGCATGGGGGCTGTTGTTTTGGGTCTTGTGACTCAGCAGGGAAAATTTATCCTTTGGATTTGTCCGAAGGAAAGACCTTCTGAGCTTGCATTCCCATCAGCATGGAGGGATGCCAATCCCAGAGCAACACAGACATTCCAGCACATCCCGGAATGTACAGGTTCAGCATTGCCTGTCTCCACTGACCTGTAGGCTCCCTACTCCCAAATTCCCCTTATTTTCCATAGATATTGGTCAACCCATTTCCTGAGCTTGATGAAGGGGTTTCAGACCTAGGGGTGAACAACACATGGGTGGTTGGAGCTTACTGGACTAGAGCTGGGACACAGCATCTTCCTGTGGTGGGTTGTGCATCTCCATTGAATATGTCTCACTGGGCAGATGCAGCATGAAATCAGTGTCTCGAGGGTGATGAGGAACAGAAGAGGGCAAGGGGGAAACACATTAACTGTGGGGTTGTTGCCCCATGTTGTGCTGCTTTCACTTGGGAGCTCAGAGCCATTTAATTCTCCTTGTGTTTCCCTGCTGGTCTGGGAAATGAGTACGCATGGAAAGAGATGAGGACAAAAAAGTAGGATGAGAAACCAAAGCTGAAAGCTCCTGCTCCCACCGCGGCCAGTTCTGACCAGCCAGACCAGAGCTCCACTGGAGAAGGACAATGCAAAAGCTTTGGCTTTCTCCCTCCAAACCAGCAGGCACGAGGCTGCTCCGGCGTGGATGCATTGCAGATGTGCTGATAGCAGTGAGCTGAGTGCTGACACTGCTGTGGAGGGGCTGTAGGTAAGGCTGAACTGGGTTTATCTGCACCGCAGATAATGTCTTCTGCTGAAAGCAGCTGAAACAGCTGCATCCTGACTTTGTGGCACAGTTTATTTTATAACATGTAATGAGAGCTTGTCCCATGTCCCTGGTAAAACCTTGACATAAAGCCCCCTCTGGTCAGGGTCTTTTCCCTGGTGGGAGCTGGCATCAGTCAGATAGTTGGGGGAACTTTGCTTAACCTGTGAGTGTTGCATCCTAATATAAACGTGGATCTAACCCAGTTTTCTTGAATCTGCATTGCTCCACTAATAGCATGGGAGAAAGGCTGATTTATGCAAGTGGGTATGGGATATTGCTGTTATTCCTTGCACACAGAGGGCTTTGGTGAGTTGTCACCAGGTACTGTCTCTGCTGGGTTCAGTGCAGATAATAGAGATGGGGGAACTCATAGCACCTTTCCATTGCTCTGCTGACTGTCTTGCTGACTACCCTTGGTCATATTCCTTGGTCTTCCTGCTGTCTCCTTGCTCCCAGGTCTGTAAAATGAAGATAAAATACAGTCTGACTTGCTGGGGAACTTGCAGCCCAATTAAGAAGTGCACGCTAATTAAAGTGAGCTCCTCCATTCCTGTTGATATCCCATAGCCATCAGTGGGGCGCTGGAAAGCTCTGGGATGTGGGAGTGTGAGGTTGCGACAGAGACAAAACAATACGCTCTCAGACTGCTGAACAGAAAGTGGATCCATGTGTTAATCTGGGAAAAGGAGTGTGAAAATAGCTGCAAATCCTTCACGACTTTGTTGTAATTTCTCCCAGATAGGATACAGCCTGCTCCACACTCCAGCCTCCTTGGCTCCCAGGTCATTACTGAGCTGAACCTGAGGCTGATGCAAGAGGAAACCCTGTTCCATCGCTGGGCTTCATGTGGGACTGCTGGAAATTTAGGGGGAAAGGGTTAATGATTGTGTTGTTTGGGGGTGGCTGGAGTCCCAATGGCTTGTGGATCAGCCAGGTCTGCTCCCTGGTGTGTCTGGGGCAGGTTCCTGGCCAGCTCAGCCTGGCTGCCAGAGGAGCCGGGAGGATGCCCAGGCGGGTAGAGCTGAGTGGTGCCTCTGACAGCAGCATGCTCACATCGGGTGGGTGACCGTGGGGTGAAGAAAGCTGGCCCCTCCCAGCTGCCCAGCTGCCTTTCTGCTAATGCTCATCTAATTAAACAGCAGCCTGGAGTGGCTGAAACCAGGGCAGCGGGAGAGCTGAGGTTTGCATTCAATAGGTTCCTGTCTCCAGCTCAGGAACCAGAAGAAAAACCCATTTCATATTGTCAGATCAATACGCAGGTGGCGTTCCCCCTCCTTTTCCCTTCAACTACTCCAGCTCTCCTTTCCCCTCCCAGGCCAGGGAAGCTTTTTAAAATTAGAGCTGGGCTGGGATTGCTAGCCGGTGGTTTTTGCACCTCACCCCCCATCCTGGATGCCGTGCATGCCACACATGCTGGACAGCTGAGAGGTGCCAGAGTGGTGATTGCTGGGACCATGATCTCAGCAGGTATCTGGGAAAGCGAGTCCTGGCTTCAAACCGGAGCATGGTCCCTCCTTCAGGGAGGATTTTCAGTCAATAAGGTCTCCAAAGAGCCATTGTCTCTTTGCTGAGACAATCAGCACAGCTCCAGGACTGCGAATGTGAGTAGGATTTGACCAGCAACTTTTGTCCTGCTTGCTCAGGTACAGGCGAGGGTTAACAAGAAGCGACATTTTATTTTGCTGCATCTTTGGCTTTCTGGAAGGAGATGCTCTTCCTGGTGCTTCTGCTGTTGTAAATGCATTCTTCTTCCCAAGGTGTCTTCTGAAAATGAGCTCCAGCATGTTGTCAGTGGTGGAGAGATGATTATGGAGAAGCAGCTGTCCATCCCCTCCTGCCAGCTCCCGGCGAGGCAACGGGAGGGGTGACGGCTCCTCTGGGTGCTTGCTGCTGGCAGCAGATTTTGCAGTGCCTGATCCAGGCTCTGGTGTAAATAGGCAGCTTCAGGCTGTGGCCTTTTCCACCTCATCTCAATGCACCGGGGCAAGAAACCATCGTGCAGTGCCCAGCTCCTTGCAACCTCCAACCGTGGTGGTTTTTTTCACAGTGAGAAAGTTGTACAAATCTTCCCCACACGTCATCCTGCTCAGGCAGCCTGCAAGGGGTCGGCTTCAGCTCCTGTATTGTTTCTCTCTGCAGGAGAGAAATTACTGTCCTAATTCTTCATGCAAAAATGAGGGATTGAAAACAGGCTGAAGGGGAGAGGAGCTGGATGAGTGCCCCAGAGACCTCACCATCTCGGAGGACGGCTGCCCTGTCTGAGGTTACCATCTCTCTGTCCCTTCCCTGGTCCCTCTGTCATTAATGCTGAGCTGGATTTATTGGGTTTATTATCCGTGCTCCTGCACCAGGATTCAAACACTGCCCAGCAGCGTCTGAGCCGTGCTGGATCACAAACCATCTCGGGATGCTCCAGCCAAGAGGGAAGTGAGCTCCACACCTGCTAGCAGGGGAGGGCTGTCGCAGCCAGATGCAAGCTCTTCCCCGGTATCTCCCCCTCTTCCCCTTGCCCTAGCCTCAGGCCAAGCAGGAAAAATCCTTCAGCAGACCCCAGCTGGGGCTGCTGGCTGCCGGCTTTCCATGGCAACGGTCCATCAGG
This sequence comes from Ifrita kowaldi, assembly GCA_013398055.1. Taxonomy (NCBI): domain Eukaryota; kingdom Metazoa; phylum Chordata; class Aves; order Passeriformes; family Cinclosomatidae; genus Ifrita; species Ifrita kowaldi. The sequence goes on from VZRS01011905.1 coordinate 61,806, forward strand.
GGGTCGGAGTCGACAGCAAAAAATGCTGCCCCCCCTCCTTCCCCCGCCTGGGCTGCCGGTCGCTATTTTGATTGCATTCCTGGGGAGCTGGGCTGCAGATGTGGTCGCCTTATCTTGGGAAGGTCTGAGTCAGTTTTTCCCTGTGTGACAGAGCAGGCAGCTGAGGGCTGGAGGGAGGAATAAATAACTCCTGAGGTATGCCAGGGACGTCTGTCCCTGGGGACAGGGTGCTGGACCAGGAGCCTTCCACCACCCCGATCCTGGACTCACAGTGCCCATGTGTCACAGCATATATGTAGGGGACAAAGGAGATGTCTCCTCTGAGACATCTCCTTCATACAGCCTTGACATCTCAACCAAGGGAAAAAGGGGTTGGCCCAGGAGCATCTGTGCTGTGGGCTGGATCCTGCCCCCCGGAAGACCTGAGGAACCCATCCATGGGGGAGGAAGTACGTTCACCCCACAGCACGTGTCCATGATGTGTGTGCTCGCCGCTCCTCGACACTCCCTGGTGTGTCAGTTCAGGAGCTGATTCTCTGCAGCTGTGCACAGGGTGACAGAGAGCAGGATCCAGCCCCACAGACCAGGCACACTGACAGTCCCCCAGTCCCTGGTCTGCATCCAAGGGCTATGAGCAGAGCTCAGTGTGCAGCACCCGTGAGGGTGCAACTGCCTGGCTCTGGCGTGAAGGAGGTGGGACAGTCACTCTGGGTCCTCTGCTGCTGTTCTAAAAGGGGAGCTGCTTTCTTCCCTTCCTCGGGGAGACTGAGATGTCCTCTGATTGCTTTTCTGCTGAAGAAGCTCACTCCTGGATGCTTCCCCATGGAGATGTGGTGTCTCCGTTCCCAGCAAAGCTGTTGGTGCAGCCCTGGTGATCGGTGCAGGTTTCAAGCTGTAAGCTGAGCTCCTTCTGTAAAGCAAAGACCTGAGGAACAGCCTGCTTAGAGCTGAGGGAGGGTTTTGTGTAAGGTGCTGTTATCTATCCAAAGCATTAACCCCTCCAGAGGTCGTGCACTGAATAATTATCAGTCCAACTTAAGAAAAAACAAATCTACATTAAGTGTTAAACACAAGTTTTCCTTCTGTTGGTGAGATCCTCAACTTGGGTTTTCCAGCATTTCCCCAAAGTCTGGCAGCTCAGGGAGCAATTCTGCTTTGTTTTCGTTTTTATTTTCCTTTCTCCAAGTGAGAATGGGGTTTGTCATGCAGCCCCTGACTCCAGGAGCTGTGGTGGTTAAAGGCTTTCAGGAAGAGTGGCAGTCAAAGAAGACCCTTCAGTGATGGAGGGTGGGAAATACAGAGCCTGGGGGATGACAGGACACTGGGGGCTGGCTGGTGGTTGTGGTGGCCACCATGTCCTCCCTGCTGCAGTGGGACCTGGGGCAGCAGCACCGGGTTCAGCCCGTGTGGGACTGGCTGGACACCATGGGATGTCCCAGTGCCATCGGGACTGGGGTCCAAGATGGCTTTCAGTCTCTCATCTTGGAGCAGAAATCGGGAGCCAGGGCTCAGGAGAGGGTTTCTATAGCAACAGCTGCCACTCACTCCCCATCTTGGATGTAAATTAGTTAGGATTTTATTAGTGTGCAGAATTTCAAGAGGCCAGAGCTGGCAAAGAGGCCTGATGAATTTGGGACAGGAGTGTTCCAGGGGAGCATCTTTAGGAGTTTGGGCCAAGGCAGGGTTTGGGTGTTCTGAATTGCTTGAATGCCTGGTTCTTCACCCCAGGGACAGCAGCCACATCTGAAATGGCTCTGGGATTTCCACGTCTCAGGCAAGAGGTTGGATGTGGAGCACCTGCCGTCAGGCCCTGCCCTGGGCTGCTCTGTGTCTCCAGGTGGAATTTCAACACCTCCGTTTTGCAAAGAGGTTCCTCAAAAGGGCTAAAAGTGTGAGACCATCTCAAGTGACCACAGCTGGTGCAGCTGCCTCAGGAGGGTTTTCAATTAACAGCTTGATGCTGAAGCTGCCTGATGGGCCAGCAGGAGGGTTGCTGGGTATCGGTGACCTTCTGGGCCAAAGGGGTGATGAACTGGGGCTTTTTGAGAGTCATGGGTGGGGCTGCAGTCTTTGTTAGGGGGCCTGCGTGTCTGACTTCCCTGGCCATGGGGCTCCTCCTTAGTGGTATCATGGCTGGTTCATGGATATCTCCATGGATATCTGGATTTTTGCCGTTTGGAAAAGTACTCCTGGTTGTCAGTGCTGCTCTGTTGGGAGCTATCCTCTTTGTATGCTTAAATGTAAGCAAATAACGAGCGTGATTGTAATGCCAGTTGTTGCCCCAGATCAGAAATCTGTGATAAAACTTGTGTGAAAAATTCTGATTTCTATGTGCTTTTCCTTTCCTGTGTGGTTAGGAGCTGTACTTTCAGAACTCGTATTTTCAAGTCTTTGCCTCTAACCATGAGGGCTGAGGATTTTCCTGTTTAATGAAAGAAGAGGTTTGGTTTTTTCCTTTTTTAAATTTTTCTTCTGTAACTTCATGACTCTGGGAGCAGGGGCTTTCTGGAAGTCAAAAGGTTGTGCAACACCTTGTGATGGTGCTGTGATATTTGCCAACTCTGGGTTATAGCTGGATGGTGATGTGTAAGGTTTATACATCTAGTGTAGAGATAATATGAATGTGCTTGTGTGCAGCAAAAAAAGAGGGCTGGAAGCACCCTTGAAATACCAGAAGTGTGGGGCTGGGCTGCCTGGTTGGCAAGTGTCTACTTGATTTGGAAGCAGGATGGGGGGAAAAGCCAGAATTTTTTTTTTTTGGGAGTTTGTTATGCTGCAAAATGACTTACGGAGGAGTGGCTGATGCTCAGCTTCGATGGGTTGTGCTGGGATCAGAAAGGGAGTTTTCCTGCCCCATCCTGTGAGACTGGGGCTGGTTGCAGACAGACCCAGCTGCAGTCAGTGCTTGGGGGGACCCTCTTGGCCTCATCCATAAATCCTGACATAATTACTGTAACAACCTGCTCTTCTCTTCCTGCATGGTGTTCATTCCCTGGCCTTAAGTAACACTTTTTTTCTTGTGGATTTGCTCCCTCCTTCACCTCCCCCCTTTTTAATTCCTCAACACACTGTGGAAACATCAATTAATTAATCTAAATAATAGTTATTATTCAAGAACCAATTTGCTATCGTGGCTTGCACTGGTATGGTGAAAACAACCCATCCAGGTCATGAGAAATTTGGGTTATTGGAGCTGAAGCAGTTTCTTCCCTGGGTGTGTGCCCCAGTACAGGGCATGGTCAGTGCTGTTGGGTTTAGCAGGACTCTCTGCCCTGCCCAAGGTGCTTCCTGCTGGAAAGGGCAGCCCCTAAGGCAGGGTTTGCTTTCAAAATAAATTGGCCTTCTGTAGGGGACCATGTCCTAAGCATGATGGAAATGCCAAATGTGCTGATAATGCAACTTGAAACAGATCCACAGAGACTTTGCAGTGGTGTCTTGAATGTGACTGTGAGTAGAAAAGGAATTGGGTGATGTGTGGAGTAATTGGGCTGTGAACTCTGCAGGTGTGTCAGCACTGCAGGAGGTGCAGTACTGGGCTGGGATGGGGTGCTGATCAATGCTCCCCCCTGACTTTGGGGAGGATCTGATTCCTATGAGGAAGTCAGCACAGGCTGTGTTAGCCAGGGCAGCAGGGTTCTGGAGACTATTTCTGGTGTTCTGAGGTCAAGTTTGGGCTCCAGGTCTTGGGGTGAAGGGGTGCTGAGGTGGTCGTGTCTGTCCCACTCACAGGACCGAGCAGAGCATGCACAGAACGTGACAGAAGAATTCTGTCCTTGAGCTGAGAGAGACCATCTGAGTCCCCACTGTCCTGATGGTTTCCAAAATTAGACCAAGCCCTTCCTGGGCAGCAGTGCTGGGGCCTTTGGGCAGGCGGCTGCTCCACTGGATGTGATGGGGACCACACAAACTCACAGGGAGCGTGATGGCTGCTCCATGCCTGGTGTTAATCAGCACTTTGGAGGATGGTTGTCCTCAGGAGCAGTGGCCTTTGCATTTGCAGGAGGGGACGTCACAGCCTGGGGACACCCAGGTGCTTTCCCCAGGTTTGGGTGGGGGCTCTGAGCCAGCTCCTGTTCAGAGAACTGACCTTGGCTGAAGGCAGCTAATGAAGTGTGAACCCTTGAGCTCGTCCTTCAGCTCCATTGAAGAAAAGAGACTTTAAGTGCATGCTTGAATTTAAGTGCATGGTAAAGTATGTTCCTGTTCCCAGACCTCAGATAGGGCAAAGATGGCTGGATAAATTGGGAGGTAGTGTGACAACACAGCCACGAGCTCGTTCCCATCTCACACAAGGCCGACTTTGGGGATTAGCACTGGGCTGCTTGTTTCTCAGCCCCAGACCTGGGGCTCTGGAGCTGTCCCGCCTCTTTGTCATCTCCTGAAGCCTTGCTGCATCCTCCTCCTCATCACAGGCTCCATCCTTCCCTCTCTGTGGCGTCAGCCCCTCTCCCCAAGGCTGCTCCATCCCTCCACTGCCATCCCTCTGCCTGCAGAGCAGAAAGTGCGTGGCCCAGATATTTTACTTCACATCAGCACAAACCCAACCCAGATCTTTCTCTGAGATGGCTCAGCTGGGCACTGCATGAGCAGAGCCAGCCCTGCAGCCGGGTGGTGGGGGACACCCCCGGGGTGCCCCTGCCCCTCTCTGGGATTGCAATTCCCCCTCTGTGGCCATGCATCTGGCTGCTCTGGGCTGGCCAGGACGCTGGAGCCTGCGATCAGCTCGGAAGGCAGCAACAGCAGCCTCTGCTTTTCCACACGTCGGTATTTTTAGCTCTGCTGTGCATTAGCGTGCAGGAGCTCAAACTGCGAATCCTGGCTGAGGTTTTATCTGTTGTGACAGCCCTTAGGGCTGTAGTCAGACACTCTCTCGCTTGCTCGCTCCCTCTCTCCTTTTTTTTCTTCCCCCCCCCCCCNCTAAAGTTTGCAGCTTGAATCTGCTCTCTCCCTACGGAGACACTGTGCAGCTGTCAAGACAAGGGACCAAGGGTGGGAAAGAGGGTCCAAAGTGTGGTTTGAGCCCCTTTACAAGGGAGCTCTATTCAGCTCCTTTCTGTATTTTTCCATTCCTCCTTGCTGCTGCTGTCAGAGCTGGAGTGGTTGGAGCTGATGCTGCAGGATTAGGGACTGGCTCGCCCCTGCTGCCCTGCCTCAAAGGGTCCCCAAAAAGCTGTGCTGGGTGGCAGCTACACAACTACTGGGGACAGCAAAGCAGAGAGCAAAGGCCAGCCCAGTCCAGCGTGCTGGGGTTTGGCAGATCTAGTGCTCTGTCTGCTGCTGCTTTTTCCAATCTCCCTTTTCCAAACAGCACAAATGTTGCTCCTTTTGGGGCTACTTTGGGCTTTTGGCACCCCAGAGCATGGGGGAGAAATCAAAGTCCCTTGTGAGGGACTTGCTTCAGCACAGAAGGTTTTTACTGTGCTTAAACAGTGTGTCTGATCTCCCCCAAGAGAACAAGACCCATGAATTCACCCTCCACCCTGGCTCCATACAAGCACCCAGCACTTTGGTTTGGTTTCTTTAAGGAGGACTTTCTTTATTGCTTCTTCTCTTCCTGGACACCTTCTCCCCCACACCCCCAAGACATTTTCTATCCCCCAGAGAGCTGCATAAATTTGAAGCGTCTTTTTGCCACCCCAGTACGTCTGAAAAATCAGCTGGAAGTGTGGTGGCAGAAAAGGCAGCATTGGTGATGCCCTTTGGAAGGGTGAGGAACCAAAGTGCTGGACGGATTTTGGCTTTCCAGCCCTCTCAGCGACCTGCCATGCCAGGCTCTGCCCACGTAAGCGTGGGCTCAAAGGGAACAGAAGTTGTCTGAAAATCTGGTGCCTGTGGAATTTGTCCAAGGTCATGGGGGAAGTCAGGGATAGAGCCAGGAATGGGATCTGGTTTCCTGTCCCACGTGTCCAGCCTTCCTCTCTAACCCTTAGCACATGCCTGCCTCACATCATTCTGGCTGGACCTTCCTGCACACAGGTCTTGGGATGTTCGTGCCAGCTCTGATGTTTCTTGGAAGAGAGCACAGACCCTATGCAGGGAGGGTTGGTTCGTCCTGCTTTTCCTTCCTGGGAAGGGCTGCTTTAGGGTGCTTAACCAGAGAGTGTTGGGGAAAATCTGTATTTAGGTAGTCAATAGTGATTTGGCATTTTTAAGGCTTTTAGTGCCTGAGGAGATTGCAGCAGCACTGCAGTGGTCCTGAGGTGGGCCAGGGCTGTGTGTCCCCAGGAGCTCGGTGTGCATGGATGCTGAGGGGGCTGGAAGGAAGCAGAGAGGGGAGAGATGTTTGTGATGGGTCACAACTCCTTTACACAAGTCTGCCCACACCACATTTCCTGGAGTCGCATTGTTTACAAGTGCAGCAGGTTCAGCTTTTGGCAGCTCCCACGTCTTCATCCGAGATGGTGCTGGCAAAGACTAAAAGGCTGCAGTGAGGGGTCGGAGGGTTCCAGGAGCACGGGGGGCTAGCCTTGTCATCTAGTTACCTGGGTACAAATCCAACGGGGAGCGTGGGATAGCTCCCTGGGTCCGTCTGCTTCATTTGCATTGATGAGGTGTGGAGGGACATCCCAAAGTTTGTCTGACAAGTCCACTAATCGGGCAGCTTTTCTAATTCACTGTCCCTCCGCTGTGATCGCTCTGTTCTCCCCCCTAGTTCCTCCTTCTCTTGCTGGCAGCAGCCAATGCCATGAACCACAGAGACAAACTGCACAGTGCTGCCGGCTCAACCTGCAGCAGGGATTGCTGGAAATATCTGGTGCCTTTGCCCTTTTGCAGGGAGCACCCAGGGATGAGGATTTTGCAGCTCTGTGGTGCAGAGCAGGTGTGTGGGGCTTTGCTCCAGCGGCATTTTCTTTGTGCAGGTTGTTTGTGCCATGGGTGTCCTTGGGAGCAGCCAGAGCATGGCAGGTACCTTTGCACAGAGCTTTGGCATCTCCCAAACAGCCCCTGAGCAGCTCTGTGAGGTTGGGTTGTCAACTTCTCCTTCTCTCCCCCAGCCTCCCAGGGAAACCCCACTGATGGCTGCAGGGGACAGATGCAGATATTCTGCTTCACTGAAAACCCAGTAGAGCCCAGGAGCTTGGGTTTGGAGCTGCTTCACCCTCTCTGTGCTCTTCCTCTTGCCAAGGGAAGCTGCTAACAGCAGCTGGAGCTGTTTCCTGGTGTGCACAGGGTCCTCTGTCGTTGCAGTGTGGGGCCAGGAACTTCCTTCCTTCCTTCCTTCCTTCCTTCCTTCCTTCCTTCCTTCCTTCCTTCCTCCAGGGGCTGTGATACCTGAGTAGCTAGATGAGGTCTAGAGGAATTTAAACATTGCTGGTTTTATTTCCGGATGTTAAGACAGGAGATTAAGGACTTTTTTTTTTTTTTTTGAGGTGGGGGGGTGGTGGGTGGAGTGGGGATGGGGATAGAGGAAGTTAGTACTTTAGGAGCTTTCTAACTTTAACAACACCTTGTGGCACCCACGTTAATGCATCTTCTAGCATTAATAATGTCCTTACACAATTCCGAACACCCTAGGAATTGGTCTCTAAACTGCTGGCTGATGTCCGTGTGGATGACAACAAAGACTCAAGGGATGATGGCTGCCACGGGGCACTTCCCTCCTTGAGCCAGCCGATCTGTTCCCCTGCTATCAGAGCAGTCCCTTGGGCACACCAGCTCTCCCTGCCCTGTGTCCTGGAACGGGCTGGGTATAGGCAGGTCTGTGTGGGGGCTCCGGGTGACTCCAGGTGCTCATGGTGCTGTAAATCAGACTCTTCCCTGCTGCCTGATATCCTGAGCTTCCCAGGCTGCAGGCGGTTCCTCTGCTTATCCCCAAACCCACCCACTTTTTCCTCATCCCACTCCTTTGCCTCCTTGCTCCGGAGCTGTCTCGGGCTCTCGGCGCGGCCGATGCTTCGGTGCTGCCAGGAGTTCGATCTCCAACTGCTTCCCAGCCCCCTCGTGCATGTGGGCACCGGGAGGAGCTGAGAAAGTGGGGAAGAGATGAACAGCAGGAGAAGAATTCTTAAGGGAGGGGATGGGGGAAGGATGAGGAAAGCAAGGAGGGGGGAGAAAAAGTGAGAACAGGGAGGAGGAGGAGGGATGAAGGATGCTGCCTTGTCCTTGGATTTATATTGGTTGAGTTGCACTGGATTAGCTAAAAGTGGTGCAGAGCTGCCTTCCCCTCCCTTTTCCTCCAGGCACACACTCCTGTTTGGAGCTGAATGCCTTAATTCACTTCAGCTTCAACCTGCTCCTAATTGACTTAAACCACATGGAAAGAAACTCTGCTTCCCCAGCAAGTGGCTGCAAAATTGCACCTTCAGTGAAGTCAGTGTGATTCTGCATTTAAAGAAACCCGGAGTCTGGCACGGATGTATGCAGGGATATTGGTGCCAGGGGCCTGTTCTGAGCCATCCAGAGCCCCACTGGGCTGCTCCTCTCCAGAGGGGTTTTGGTCTCACTCTGAGCAAGTTGGGATTTGGAGGTGATGGGGGCTTTGAGTCATGGGGATTTGGCTGTTAGAAGAATTGCTGTTTCTTCTCATTCCTCTCTCCTCTATCCCTCTTCTGCTGCTGCAGATGTCTGCTATAAAAAAGAGAAGAAGGGGGGAAAAAACCCCACCCTCCCCAAATGTCATGGTAATGCTCACTGGAGGGCTGTTTCTGCTGCACATCTGATATGTATGACAGGGTCAGATTAACCGAGCCTCTGATTTCCAACCACAGCTATTCCAAAGGCACCAAAACCAATGCAAAACACCCCAAAGGGACTCCTCTGTGCTGAAGAGGAGCTGGCCAGGCGGGATGAGCTCATGGTGCTCTGGGGATGTGCCAGCCCAGTGCTCGGCGGGACCAAATGCTAGGCAAGAAAGAGGAGAGCGTGCTTTGGAGATGAATCTGGTCTCCTCAAACTCAGGCTTTCAGGGAGGCAGAGATTTTCCTTTGTATTTAAGGTTGGGGATTTCAAAGACAGAAGGGGAGCAGTGATGGTAACTACAAGAAGGTGTCTGATGTCAGGGAATGTTCTGAAAACCCCTCTTCCTTGTCGAGGGCTCCTGTCACACCTGGACACGCTCCCTGAATGGAGGGCAGGAAAGCCTTTTTATTCCTTCCTCCTATTCCCTCCTCTTCCGACCTCTCTGCATCCTCTGTCACCCATTTTGGCTTTGCTACGTTTCTCTCCTGGTTTAATTCTAAACCCGAGGAGTTACCCAAGGTTCTGGCTCAGGTGTTTTTTAATGAGACATTTAGCCATTTGGAGCCCTAGAAAACAGGGCTGGAAGTGACCTCTGGAGACTGATGTATCCTGGTGGCAGGAGATATATCCAGACAGTGTTTAACTTTTCCCCGACAGTGAGAGTCCAGCACCCTGCACAGGGCTTCTTCCCAGGTTTCCGTGGGTGATGTCTGTGTCCCAGGGCAGCACTGTTTCTATGGGATGGCTGCCAAAAAACTCAACACCTCCTCCTTGCAATGGGAGCTGTTTGGAATCACTGGGGCTGGAGATGCTAAAGGGGAAAATGTTTCCCAGGGCAGGACAGGGAAAGTGAGAGGTGTGGGGGACCCTCTTGGCACAGGGCTCTGCTCACACAGCCTGTGCTGTGCCTCACTGGGTGGGTACCATCGACCCTCCCTGGGGCTGGGGGGACTGCGCAGGGGGGTCCTGCCAGCACAAGGGGCACCTTATGAGCACCCCTTGAGGGTCTCTGGTCGCCACTGGCTGAGAGTCTCCCCGGGATGGGGCTCGAGCAAGAAATCAAGATGAGAAGAAGGGGCGGAAAAAAAACCCCAAAAATCCCCACGGAGCGGGAAGCAGAGTCGGGAGCGGAGCCGCTCAGCTGATGGGGTTGCCATGGTGACGCGGCAGTGAGGAAAAGGAAAAGGCAGAAAATAGCCCGATGCTGGGCTGAGACCTGCGGGAGCCTGGCCCGGCAGCCCCCTCCATCCCGGCCCTATTTCTGTCCTCCTTCCTTTCTCTTTTTGCTTTCCTCCCCTCATATGGTTTGATTTTCTCCAGCCAGAAACATCCCTCTCCGAGGAGCCATCAAGGGGGTGACGGGGGCTTCTTTCTCTGCAGTGCTGGGGTGGTGGGCTGAAGGGAAAGCGTGAAGGATCCTCTTCTGTGGGGCTGGACATGGTCAGTTCTATTCCCGTCAGGGCAGAAGGTTTGGAGGCAGCTAAGTCACACACAGAGGACCAAAATGGGTCCAGGGTTAGGGCCATGCTGCTGGTGGAGGATCTGGGATGGAACCGGGAGAGCCCAGGGTACACTTAAGCCAAGTTTTGTTTCCCAGATCATGTGTGGGTCAGGTTGGGTCGTTTGTTGTCTCCTGACAGGTGATGCCCAGTTTTAAGGATGGACAGAGGTTTTGTTTCATGTGCTGGATTGTTTTCCTCTCTGGAAAAGTGATGCTTCATAACCACAGCGAGTCATTTCCCCTCTGTGAGTCAGACTGGGGCCTCTTGCATGGTATATATTGGGTCTAACCATTGAACCCAAGCTCACTGAAAAGGAACAGAAACCCAGACTGGTTATCAGAAAAGAAAGTGTCGTTGTGCCAAGCCCTGGAGGATTTGCCCCACAAAATGGAGACACCCACCCGGGCTCTTTGCTTTATCACAAACACTTACTTTAGAGTTAATATTACAGAATCTGGTGGCCATGAGGAGATCTTGCTTTTCAGTAAAAAAAGTAAAGGTAGTGTTTCCACCTGCTGGGGCCACAGCAAAAAGCAATAAAGGTAAATGTGACCTCATAAAGCATCAAAAAGCAGAAGATACACCACAACCACCCAACTGAGCACTCTTATACACAAACTCTTATAGACCCTCCTCATAATTTTGTTTGGGGCTTGGCAATGACAGATGAATGCCTGAAGCTGGCAGTGCAGCAGATGAGGAACTCATCCTGCTTCTTCTTCCTCCTTCTCCCTCCACCTCTCTCTTTTCGTGCCTCTGCAACGGATGCAGCTCTGTGCCTGGGTGTGAGCACTGTGCACGGAGCTGTGAGTGCAGATGCACTCTGTGCATCACTGGTGTGTTTGTTTTGCTATCCCTGAGCTCAGTGTGCCTTTCCCTTTCTCCTTCCCCTTACTGGGGTTCTGCTCCAGCAGAAACCTCCCTGGAGCTCCCACCTTCTTCCCGCATGGAAAGAAGCTATTGCAGTTTCTCCCACTTCTCCCTGCCTTTCTGCCTGTACCACATCACTCTGTGGTCTCTAATAACTTGTGCTGATGCTTGGGATGCAGATGGCCCAGCTAATGGGGCTCGAGCAGTAAATCTCCATTACTGGGGCCAGTTTTGCCATCCCTCACTGTGGCCCTGACCCTCACCTCGCCCAGGCTCTTGTCCCTGGGAGGCCAGAGTGGAACAGGAATTCCTCCTGATGTCAATGATGTTCCTGGCACAAAGGAAAGCTTTGGGTCCTCCTGGCCTCGTCAGCTGTTATTTTGGAGGCTGGCTTCTCTTGCAAGGTTTGTTCCTCCCTTCCCTGTAATTCCCAGGGGCATTTTGCAGACACCCCAGCTCTTCCTCCCAAAGGAGGTGTGTGAACAGTTTTATCTGGAGATCTCACACCTCTGTGTGAACCACCCCCTATAAGCTGTCCCTGCACTCCCTTTTCTCTAAGGACAGGGGCAGGAAGCATGCATGGAGAGGTTTCCAGGTATTGGGGTGTTTAGTGGGAACACATCACACTGAGGAAGCAGAAAGCTGCCTGGAACTGAAAAATGGCCTCAGAACTGTGGCAAATGGTGCAGGATCAATCCTTTCTGTTGACTTCCCCGTCACAGCCTGGATGAATTTGAACATGTGCATTTCTCTGTGCAGTCTAAATATTAAGCATAGCTTAAGTAAGAGTTCACTTAAACCAGGGATGGACAAATATCTGAAAGTCATAAACACACAGCTGAGTAATTATTTAGAGTGGTCTAAAGGATATAACTATGGGTAATGGGATGAATGGAGGAAAGGAAAATGCAGTGCAGTTGTCAGAAAATTCTCCTCAGGTCCCTGCTTAGTGCTGCAGAGGGAAACATGTAGGTCCTTGATAAACCTGGAGCCCTGATTTATGGATTGATACATGAAATGATGGCAAAATCCCCAAGGAGAAGCGGTAAATGGCCCACCTCCTGAGACTCTGCAAACTCAGCTTTGCAGATCTGGTAGATGAGGGGCTGCAGAGCACCAGGGCAGGAGAGGAGCTGTTTCACTGACAGATATTGTTGGCTGATGATGAAATGACTAGAAAATGCCCATGAAAAAGTTAAGGCTGAAAGTGAGGAACTGGTTTCTGGTGAAGGAGAGGATGAGACTCTGGGCTAGCCCTGCTGGAGCAGGTGAAAATGCTGGTGGGGCTGGAGATGGAGGAGTTCACGTGTAGGGCAGAGCCGGTTTTGCGACCCAGCTGCTCACAGGCGATGAACATGGCAGCCCCCAGGCAGTCCTGAATTCCTGTGTGATGCACTCTGTGAGGCCAGGTCTATCCTCATGTCTCCACTGTTATGCTGCCAATAATAATCAGAGCTCAGGGAGAGCAGCAATCTTCCTTGGCAAACATCTAGACATTCCCCAGTGCATCTGGAGAGCTTCTTCCAACTTCAGTGGATGATGCATCTTGTAACACTAAGGGCTTATGTCTGTATCTTGTGAAAATATACCTCAAAAAATTGCTGGAATTGTTTGAGGGATGTGCTGAGTTACCTTTGTAATGTTTCTACCTCAGCATCAGTTGTCTTGGAGATGGCTGCATCCTCTACCAGGGTGAGATGGGTACTAAGGACCAAAAGGGGCTCTTCTCATCTAATCTCCCTTTCTTCAAAAAGTAACTACAAGAAAAATTAAAACATGGTGCTGTTGTTAGAAAGCCCTTTGCACAGCTGAGTTTGGTGTTTCCAGAGGATCCTCCCTTCCCTGGTATGTCCCACTCCTAACGCAGGATGGGAGTTTGCTCTCCTGGGACTTTCTCCTCTCCACATGGATGGTTGAAAGATGTCTTGAAAGGACCTGGGGAGATCAAGGGCTGTGAGTGTGAAGAGCAAGGCCAGGGGCTGACATGGTCCTTTTTGGTGTTGTGTTCCACATATTGTCCCTCAACTAGGTGTGAGGGAGAATGGAGGGTGGGGCTGCTCGTGTTCCCATACCCCTGCCCCATGGGAGGACAAACAGCCTGGGACAGACTGTGAGGAGTGAGGGACTTTGGGGTCTGCTTTGTGAGGGTTTTGGTGTGCCCTGAGCATCCACAGTGTTGCCTTCCTGGGGCTCTCGGTTCCTGGCTCCTGGTGCTGGCAGGAGCTGGGCTGGGAGCACGGCCATGCTCCATCTTCCTCCATCCTGGCATGGCATTAACCATCTCCTCCTGCACTGGTTTGTGACACTTTACTGCTTCCTGCTCCCCAGCAGTATTTTACATCTTGCCCAGTAATGCTTGGTTTCCTTAATAGCGTCTCATGTGGGATTTTATCAAAGGCTTTAGGACAATCCCAATAAATTATATCTACTGATTTCCCTTTATCCATTGTTTTGTTGATTCCATCAGAAATCCTCTCCCAGAGAGGACGTGCAGGCTTTGCTTTAGAAGCTAGCTGGGCTTGTTCCATTTCTATCTTAGCCATTTCACGTTTCAATTAATTTTGAAACATTGAATTATTGTTCTCAGTAGCCCTTGGAAAGAACAATCTGAGGAACAGCCCTGGCTTGTGCTGCACCTTGGATCTGCACATGGCAGTCATAGTTCCTGGTCAAGAGGGAATGCTTTTGGTGGGATGTTTGCAGAAGTGGTGCTCGTGTTGAGACACCATCCCCACTTCCTGGAGCTGGGATTTTCCCAGCAGCAAAGGGATGCATCTGAAATAATCTGCACTCCAAAAAAGCCCAGCTCACCTCGGAGCACAAATGCAGGAGGCTGCTCGTCCCCTGCGATGTCAGCAGAGCACTAACTCGCTCCGGCTTTGTCCTTGAAACCCAAAGAGCGGGAGTTTGCCGCCAGGCTGGCTGCAGCCGTAAGGAGCAGGGAGGAGGCAGTGGAACTGGCCCGCCAAGGGTTAATAATTTCCATTGCAATTGTGTCATCTCTTTGGGGACCTCTCGCTCATTTCGCGAGCGGGCGCTGAAAGCCGAGGCACAGGGGCTCGTTCTTATTCAGCTGCACGCAGCTTCAGAAGCACCGGACGGCCGCGCAGCTGGGCTCGGCCACCTCGGCCTTGCAGATGGATGGAGAGAAAGGATTTGTGTGCCTGCGTGTGCTTTGCTTGCGTGCGTGTGTGTGTGTGTGTGTGTCTGAAACCTAATTGTCTGCTGTCTAATCCGTCAGCCGGGGGGACAGCTTGCACAAGCCCCTTCCAGGCAGGCTGATAAATGCAGCGCTGCCAGGCCCCTCTGCGAGGCAGTTGGCTTTAATTGGGATTGCTACGTGCACGGACTTGGCGTGCGCGGAAGGGATGCTGCGCGCGGGGAAGTGCGTGGCCAGGCTCCCAAGGGGTGGCCCCGCGTCCAGCCGGGCTCCCGGTGGGATCCTGGGAAACGGTGTTTAGTGAAGAGATGTGAGTGCAACCCAGTGCTGGATGGGTGAGGTTAAGGGTGGCTCAGTGACAGTAACAGTGGCACTGTGTTGTCCCATTCTTATGGACTTTGTACCTTGGGGCAGTTCAGTACCCCCAAGGCTGGGCTGTGAATACACCCAGCTGATGGGATCTGGAGATCACCCAGAGTGTGACACAGAACCTATGGACATGAGTGTGCTGGCTTGGAGATATCCCCTGCCATCTTCAGCACAGCATAAGGAGCTGTGCAGGGCTGTCCTCTGCTCCAGCTGTCCCCTGCCTGTCCCCCCAATGACCAGCACCTATGAATCTCTTGAGCATCTCTCAGCCCTGAGCACATGGCAGCTCAGGGACTCCCCAGGCTGAAGTGGCATTTCATCTTTAATGCCCCTCAATGGATTTCCCATGAATTTGTCTAGTTGATTTTTGTAAACACGTAAGTTTTAATCATCCCCAGAGAGCTGTGGCAAGGACTTCACTGCTTAACCATGCACCGTGTGGGGAACCGTCTCCTCTTGTTTCTTTTGAACCTGCTGCCTCTTAATGTTATTGGATATCTCCTAATTCTTTTATTGGGAGATGCAGCGAGCAATCAATCTTGGTTCACCCTCTTGAGGCCACAAGTGTGCCTCTCTGGCTGCTGCTTTTCCAGGCTGAGATCTTCCTCCTTTGGACTAATTTTTTTTTTATCATCCTGCTCCAGATCTTTTTCCAGCTCTGATGGTGATGTCAGGAGTCCGCATGTGGCGACATTCTCATCCGTTGTGTAATTAAAGGTGATGTCATGATTACAGCAGATGGTATTTGCATCAGCTTTGGTTGCTTAGTGCATGTTGATGTCAGGGGATCCTCATGTCCTGCACAGTCATGAGAACTTCTCAGAGGCTGCTGATACAAAGCCTGAGGGTATTGCAATAATATTTAGCCTTTGAGTTCCCTGTCTGAAAGAGGCAGGCCCAGGTATTATTTATCAGGAATCACTCACTGTGCTTTGCAAGATATTCCTGACTTAAAGGAGTGACATGTCCATGTCGTTTCATCCCCCAGATGCAGTCACCTCCAGACTGATACCCGCCGACTCTTCCATTGTAAATGTACAACAAGTTTCATGACAGGTGATATGAAGGCATCGTGCTTGCAGGTGAGGGATTAGAGGATGCCAGACTGGCCACTTGTGTAGGCACCTCCCTCATGGCTGAAAAATAACAGTGTCGTGCTGCTTTATCCCGAACCCCAGCAGGGTTCCAGACTTGCTGCAGGGTTTGGAAGCCAAGAGGCAGGAGCAGGGTGCCCAAGTCCAGGGCTGCCCTGGCCCAGACTGGGTCATGGTGTGGCACCTCCACCCTGTTCATCCTGTGCTCCCCTGCCCGTGGCCACCCCTGGCCTGATGTGTGACCAGTTACCCATGGACCCCCATCCAGTACCCTGCCCTCCTGCTGCTCTCTGCTTCCCCATCCCTCCTCCTCCCTCTCCCTTTCTCCCTTTGCCCTCTCTTTGCTTCTCTTTCTCTCCACACCTGCTCCTCTCCTTCCCTCCCCTTTTCTCCTTCCTCCTCCTCCCCTCGCTTCTCTCTCTATCCTCTTATCTCATCCCCTTGTTTTTCTCCTCTCTGCCTGTCCAGCTGATTTACATGCACGCTGCGTTGAAGCAGCTCAGCTGGATCTAATGCCTCCTGCCGTGAGGAGCAGAGCCGTCTCTGGACTCGGTGCAGAGCTTCCCTGGGCAAGGGCTGGGAGGTCCTGCGTGTGCCCCACCACCTTGGCCCATGCTTTGGCTCCTTTCTGCATCACCTTTTGCTCTTCATCCCCTCTCTTTCCTTTCTACATCCTTTAGCTGATGCTGCTGCCCTTGCTGGTGTCGTCTCCATTTCTCCTGCCAGGTCCCCAGCCCGTGTGCCCAGTCCATCATTGTTCCTGGGTGGGTGCATGAGGACGGACCAAAGCCCTGCAGCCAGCCTGGGGGATGGTTTGTTGTGACTGGTGCCGTTCCTGTGGCCTTGGCACCACTGTTGACCTGAAAATCTGATGCTGAATATTCCCAGGCGGAGCCCATGGGTCCCCCCTTCCTCCACCTGAGTTCTGATGTGGGAGCCCAGGGCATCTCTCCTGTGCCCTCGTGGCCCTTGCTGCTCATGGAGCTGGGATCGATGTGCCTGTGTTATTCCCTGGCTCTAATCACTCCCGTTTCCATTCTGCTGATTTGCATTTCCGTGAGAGGAAGATGCCCTGATTAATATCCCCTCAGAAGAGCTTTATTGCGATGGCTCCTGCCTCTCTAATTGGAAAGTGGTCTTAACCTTTCATGCAAGTGGCTGGGACACTCCCTGACTGCCAGAAACTCCATGAAGGGTCTTGCTTGTCCTGAATTCCAGGGGAATAGGAGATTTGGAGGATCCATCTCTGCCTCCAAGGTGGAGTAGGGACCCCTCAGCCCAAGGAGGATTCTCCTGGGCATCTCTGATACCTCTGATACCAGGGATGGGGCCATGCCCAGCACAGCGGGTTGTCTAAACAGGAGTCAAGGAAAGGGACTGTAGCAGATGGATGTTCTGTGATGATCCAAAACCAGTGAGCACCCAGCCAGCCCTGAGCAAGCAGCTTGATGCTCCCCAGGTCGCACCCACGTGCCAGTGAAGGGCCTGTTGAGGAGAATGTTCATGTGGTGTCGATAGAGCTGTTCCCATTTACCTTCCTGTGGCTGGGAGGCAGGATCTGACCTGGCAGCTGGGATTCTACAGCTCTTCCTCCCTGGGGAGTCCCAGGCCCACCACTAACCCGCACTGGCAGCTTGAAAGCCTGCCTTGCACTTAGCTGCTTTCTGATCTTCAAAGGCTCTGAATGCCCAAGGAAATCAGACCTCGTGCCTTTTCTTCCCATGCAGTCCCCAGATCCAGACTCTCATGCAATTTATTATCCCTGACACGTGCCACTCCCTTCCTGGCTGTGCGTGGAGAGGGAGCATCACTCTGCCGCTCTTCCTCGGGTACCAGAGCTGGCCGCCCTGGCCATGGTGCGAAGCTGCTGCTCCTCGCATGCTCCCCATCCTATGAAGCTCAAGGCAGGGCCAGGGAAATGTGCTGGCATTGGCACTGCCAGCTTCATCCTGGCTTCCCAGTGATGTGCCCTCTGGCTGAGGCTGGCAGCCACCTCCCCCAGGCAGGTCCTGGGGTCTCCTGCCAGCAGGTCTTGCTGCTCCATCCCTCCAGCCAGGGTTGGCCATCCCCACAGTGCCAGCTACAGAGCCTGTTTTGCCTGTGCCCATGGTTATTTTATTAAGACCCTGACTTGCCTCCCTGGTGCTTTTACCTCCCCTTCCCCAGTCCCTCTCCTTCTGAGGTTACAGAAAAGATTTTGGGTTTATTTTTAATTATTTTTTAATTTTGGTATTTAAGCTGGTTTAGCGGCTGCAGCAGTGAGTGTTCCTGATAAACAGCCCGGGAGATCCAGAGAATAATCTCTCTGCTTGGTGACGGCACAGGCGCCTATCGCAGCTGCTGGCAGCACGCTAAAAAGCCGTCCTCATCTGCTGCCTGCTCTATCAACCCAGGGAGGGAGAAATTGCCTCCATCCTTAATCACAGAATTTGAAATCCCAGCTAGTCTGCACCTTTTATTCTTCAGGTTCACAGTGGTTTGCAGTGGGGACAGGGGGAGAAATAGTAGCTCTTAGATGGAAGCAGGAGCTGGGGAAGGGACTGGGAAGAGGTGGGTGAGCAGCAGCTCTTTTCCCTTTGCCAGGTATCTCCTGGACTTGCCACCCCATGATGCTTTCCTGGAAACTCTCTCTTCAGGGAGGTGGATTCAGGCTGTATTTTTAATAGAGTCACAGAACAGAGTACTCATGAGCTGTTGTGTACTCTGAAGGACTGTGTAACACCACTGCGGTTGGAGAGAGTGCGTGCACTGACAGCCACATGTTCTGGAGCCCCAGTGCCAGGGCAGCTTACTGAGAGATGTCAGGGAAATATGGTAAAAAGGGCAGATGAAAGGATAGAAAAACACAAGGAAGAGCTGAGATGTGTTGTTATTTCCTCACCAGTGAGAAAGATGCTCAAGTTTGTCCCCATGTCATAGACCAGGTCAAGTAAAGCAATTGGGTTTGTGGCATAGGAAGGGCCCAGGTTTATGGACATTGTCCAGGCTGGTGCAGGGTGCAAGGTCCTCAGCCACACAGCTAGTGAGCCCCGCCTGGAGAATGCGTGGTGCTAAAGCCATAATATCTGTCAGGGGGTGGTTCTGGGGTGCAGGAACACACCTCAATACCCCACAGCGAGTGCAGAGCAGCGAGGGGATGGAAGGTGCCTCTACTCCATGCTCAGTGCCACTAAATGACAGCGTGGCACCCGTGGGCTGTCACTGCTGACAGTTGCTCAACCCAACAGTGGGAACACAAGCGCCCGCCATGCCAGAGACTGGCGTCGCAGTCGCTGGAGATTGCCTTTAATGAGACAGATAAAGCAAAATGAAAAGCAAATTAAGATGCAGGGCTGTGGGAGCTGTCTTGAATGCAGCGCTGTGACTTTCCTGGGGGGAAGCCGGGGTTGCAAATGATGGTGGAGGCACTGCAGAGGCAATTGTAGGAGACGGTCATCTTGGATGGGTTCAAACCAGGGAGCCCTTGAATCCTTCCCAGTGCCTTTTGCAGGTATCCTACTTCCCCAGAACCCACTGTGAGATATGACCTTTGGTCTCAAAGTGCATGA
Organism: Ifrita kowaldi; assembly: GCA_013398055.1. Lineage (NCBI taxonomy): Eukaryota > Metazoa > Chordata > Aves > Passeriformes > Cinclosomatidae > Ifrita > Ifrita kowaldi. Next base: position 81,028 of record VZRS01011905.1, read on the forward strand.
GTAATGGTGTCTCAGCTCCCCTGTCCTTCTCCCATCTCCAGTGGCTGCAGTGGGTTTGGGAAGCCCTGCAGTTGCAGGAGACAACTTTCCAATCATGTCCCAGTGATGCTGATGGAGATCACTGGCTCCCTGCAGCAGGGCTGCTGTGGTCCAGGGCTGTCTGGGATGTTGGCAGTCCATCCTGAACTTTCCATTGAGCTCAGAGCATCTGGGCTATTTCTGTAAAAATCCTGTGCTGGGTCAGGAGGCAGGAAAGGGGCTTTTGCTGCAGCCAGGTCTGTTCTTAAGCAGAGAGTGTTTAATACAAAAACCCCTCCTGTTTCTCAGCAAAAAAACACTCAGGCGTTGACTATCAACGTGAGCAGCATTGCTCAGGCAAATGGTGTTTACACCCCGAAGCCTTCAGACTTTCTAGATTTTACCTGCTTCTCTGCAGAAACCCCTTGAGAAAATGTTACCGAACAAGGCAATACTTGGGTGGATAAATTGCCTGGAACAAACGAGCTGGAATTTGTACGATCCCATTCTTCATGTAAGAAAGATGTCACTCCTTAAGCAGCCCCTGGGGAAAGTGCCCACCCTGGGGAGTGTCACCCTGGGCTGCCTGTGTTGGCCATCCCCTGATTTGGACCGAGCTGCCTGGGTTTCCATGCACTGCAGTGCTTTTTGCCATCCCTTCCCGGGAATCGTGAGTGGAATCACAAACAGAAGCAGTGCAAGTTCTCATTTCCCTCCACCCCTCTCCCCACCCCAGTTGCTGATGTGGGGTGTCGAGAGCGGGATTTGGTGCTGCATTTTGCTGGTTCTGTGGGAGCTGATCCCACGGCCAGAGGCATTTGGGGACACATCCCCTCCGGTTGTCATTGCTTGTCCCTCTCGTGGTGTAGCTATTTCTGCCTCAACTTCCCAGGAAGCTGCCTCCAACGTTCCCCAGTCTAAAACCACGCTGGTTTAGAGAGCCAATTTCATCCCTGCTTCCATGTCTCATTTGCATACATTTGCATAGCACACAGGTTTATGGGAGGGGAGGAGGCGCTGGAGAGGCACATCCTTTATTCCTCTTTTTTTCTTTTTTCTTCTCCCCTTTCAGCAGAATTGTATTTATTTATTTAAACCCAGTGCTGCCGCTCTGAGGGGCTCACTCCCAGCTGGGTCCCACAGGTGACTCGGTGGTGGGGACCCAATGCAAACTGGGAGTAAACTTACTGAATTTTCACTCACTGTAGGTGATTGTGTGGGGCCTGTCCCTTGCCCTTCTTCCTACAGCATCTTCTCTGGCAGGCTCTGGTGCTGCCTGGCCTGGGAAGGGGGTAAAGATTTCCTCCCCCCAGCTCCCAGCTTGTGATGGCCTTGTGGAAGGGAAAAAACACCTCAGTTTCCCCCCAAGGTTTGCTGGATTTTCCCTCCCCTGTGTGTCCCTCTCTAGGTTTTGGTGCTTCCCTGACACTCCTGAAGGGCTGTTCCATCTTGGAACCAGTAGAATCTGACACTTCTCTTGGGAAACGGCAAATCCTTTCCCTTGGGATGGGTTTCATGAACCCCAGAAATGGCCCTTCTGATCCTGAAAAAGGTACCTCGTTTCCTCCTGCTGTAGCCCCCCCCTTCACCTCAGGATGCTGGGAATGTGGGCAGCTGGGATAATACATGCTCAGGGGGATGTGGTGACCCCAAAATAGCTCCATCCCTATGAGCAACCAGGAACTGAGCAAACGAGCTGGTGCATCTTGGTGTTTTGGTTCTCATTTGCTGATGGATCCAGAGAGATTTGGGATCTGTGGGATCCTCCTGATCAGTCACAACATTGCTGGGGTACAGCTAATATTGCTTGTCATTAAAAAATTTAAACAAGCGGACCCAACCAACTGCTCTGCCTGTTCCTCTGTCCTCCTTGGCCTTGGGCACATCCCTTTGTGTCTCTGCCACACTGTCCTTTGCTCTAAGATGGGTGAGATCAAAGAACTCCTTTCCAGCCTGCTGAGGGAGAAGGGCAGCATCAGCAGGACAATATCGTGTTGGGGTCTTGGTCTGCCACCAGCAGGGCTGTGCAGACACTGGACACTTCAGCTGGATTTCTTCCTCCCCCAGGGCACGAGGAGAGGGAGAGACCAGGCTCCCCTCTGCATGGATGTGGGACAACACCACGGGGCAGGTGAGAGTGGCCATTGGCACATAGGATGAGGGGAGCTAAGTTCCTGGAGCAGTGAGGTGCAGGGCATTGGGACGTTGTGAACCAGCCCCGGGCACGTGGAGCCGTCTGGAACATCTCGCACTTGGCTGGGGTTTAATTTTTTATGCGAAATCCTGTTTGCAGCGAGCGCGGTGTTGCGGTTCCCGGGATTGCAGAGTGCGGAGGCGAACTGCTGAGCTGCCGGCTGTGCTGAGAGCCGGCTCTAGCTGGGCAAGGGGGAGAGCTGCCTGGCTGTGACCAGCACGGCCCAGCACAGCTCGGCTCTGCCATCCCCGTGCACCACAGAGACACCCGGGCAGGGCGCTGTGGCCAGCGGGGGCTTGGCTGTCACCGGCCACAGCTGGGGTATGCACGATCTGGGCTGGCAGCACAGCAGGGCTTGGCAGAGCTCCATGCTGGAGAACATCTCCTTTAAGACCTGGACTCGGAAAAATCTAGAGCATGCCCCAGAGTGAGGGCCACGAAGCCCCCAGCCTGGATAGGCAGAGGGCTCAGGACACAGCCCGCTCTTGGCTCCAGTGCCCTCTTGCTCCCGAAGCTTTTCAAGCTGCCCAGCTCAGAGGCTGTTTGTCTTCAGCTTGACGGTTCCTCCGCCTCCCCCGCCTGTCTACTCTGCTTCCTCATTCTCGGTGTTGGGTTGAGCAAGAGCAGAGCGGAGCCTCCTCGGGATCAGGGTGAGGCCGGGGGGGCCTCCAGTTCCAAGTTCCTTTTTTGTTGTTGTTGGGGTTTTTTTCCCTCTATTTTTTTTTCCTCCTTCTTTGCTCTGCACACAAAGCTGGGCTATGATGAAACTCCAGCTCTGCCTTGCTCACAGCATTCATGCACGGCACATGCTGGAAATAATTGTCCTTGGTGGAGCTCTGCAAACTGCAGAGCAATTTAACTGAAAAGAGGTGGAAAGGAGTTTTATTTCTACACATGGTGTTGGAGGCTCAGTGCAGCCCCTCACAAGGGGGATCAGAGGCAGGCGTGGGCTCAGGCTGGATCTGCAAGCCCTGTGACCGTGGCCATGTAGTGCCAAGCCTGAATTAATGTCTCTTGCCATTCAGCAGCACTTTGTACGCTGAGCTTGACATGGCTTTGGTCTTCTCAGCCTCAAGCTGTGGCTGCCTGCAATGCCCCATGTAGTGCAAGCACTGCAATGGGCTCAGTATCAACCCTCCTGTTGGTTTCTCCAAGTTTGGGATCAGATGCTACAGTGGGAATTTCTGTAGGTGCCAAGCCGTGCTGATAAGGGAAATATGCTGGGTGCTCCCTGCGTGTAGAGTGTTCTGCATGACCTGACCTCTCCTTTATGTCCCTTAAGCCACAGGTGATTTTGCGAGTCTTGCTTTACATTTTTAGGTGTTCAATCTAGCTGAGGAACGCCTGCTTGGAATGTCTTGTCCATTGCATTTGATGGGCAGAGGGAAGTATAAGCTGAAAGAGGAGGATTGGCTCCAGGACCTTTTGGAGGTGTTTGGAGCAAGGATTTTGTCTGGTTTGCTTTAAGGAAATGGCCCATCTTTAGTGCAGAAAGACAGGGAAGGATGTAGAAGCCCCAGCCAACATAAAACCTCTTTGAATGAGATTTTGTCTTGCCCAAGGAGAGCTCCCTGTCCTGAGCCTTCAGCACGTGCCAGCAGGATTTGTGTGTGGAGAGTGTGTGCTCAGCACCATTTAGGATATAACTCATTCTTTGGTTTGTTCATTAGTCATATCATGTCCTCCTTCTCCAATTCACACAACAGAACTGCAGTTTGTCAGGATGTGTTGTGGAATTTCTGTCCACAAAACTAATTTTTCTTCAAACTTCCCTTTCTTTTCAAAGGGCCAACCCATTTTCCTGTGACACTGCTCTTGGTCACTATTGTTGTTCATCTCAGCTGGCTTAGCGCTTCGCAGTTGGTCAAAGTCAGATGTGACTGTTTTCTGATCCCATTGGGATAAAGACCAAATCCTTTTGCTGTGAAAACTTGGGGCACAACTATCAGCCCCTTGGCGAGGAGGACCTTGCCACGACTTTTTTGGTTTCACCAGCTTCTGTTCTCTAAGTACCAGCTGGCGTGAGGAGCAATGCACTACCTCTAAACTGTTTTCTCCTACCGACTCAGGAAGATGTGACCTCACATGTGCTTCTCGGAGCTCTGCAGAAAGAGGCTTTTGCATTATTTACTCTGTTTTGGAGCTGGAGCCAGACCTGACTCTGGGCTTGTTCAGCTCAAGGCAATAGAGGTGGGAGTGAAGCCCTCCCAGTAACACCATCAGAGCGACTGGAGCTGGGCTCAGGTTTCTTCCCTGGCTGGTTCTCCTGGCTCAGCAGAGTCCGGCCCTGTTCCCTCCTGGTGTAACGCTGACACGGGAGTTTTTAGCTCAGCTCAGCCCTGGTGTAGCTTCCCCAACCACCATCCACCAGTCAGGCTTTGTGCTTGGGGTGCTCCATCCCAGGTGACCTGGGGCCAACCAGCTCTTTGCAGGCACTAGTGAGTCAGAGCCAAATTCTTGACTTCTGGCCCTTCAGCAGTGGCCAGGGTCGGTGTGGGGTGGGGAGGAGGAGGAGGAGAAGGGCTGCAATGTCAGCCCCGGTTGGAGTCCCCCCACCCCCGCGCCCAGAGAAGAGATCCCAGTGAGGTTCTTTGCCCGCTGGCAGACGGCTTTGCCCCCATCCATCCACCCTTTCTCAAGCACAGAGCCGGGAGTGGGGGATCCATTCAACACCTGCTTTCCTTTCCCTCTCCTGCCGCCCTCATCTCCCCAGTTCCCCCCAAAAAATCTTGCATCATCTAAAAAACCCCACATTCTCTCTGGCTGCTTTTTCTTGCTAACCTCCGCTCGCTTTGCCTCTCCTCCCCTCCCTCCCTCCTCTCCATCTCCCTCCCTCCCTCTCTCTGGGGGGAAAAAAGGTCATTGCGCAAATGATTAGTCAGAGCTCAGTTGCTGTAGCAACCGGCTGCTGGAACTGGGACAGGCGTGCAGCGAGGACAACGGAGAGGTCGAGCATCAGCCGGGCTGGGGGAGCCCAGCCTTTGTATGTGCGCCCGGGAGCCGGGAACCGGGCGCCGCGGAGCCCCCGGCTCCACGCCACGCGTGGGGCCCTTCCACCGCCAGCCCCGAGCGCTCCCGCGGCTGCGGCGCTCTCCGTTGCCGGCATCTCGATGCCACCGTGGAGTCGGTGCGGCCTTGGTGTTTCTCCGCTGTCTCTTGGCGTGGCGGCACCGTCCCTCGCCGGGAGGGAGGGTCCTGCTCTCGGTGAAGCGGCCACGGAGAGGGGCACGTCGTGGGTTCTTCCCAGGGAACGCATGCCGCTGGGGTTCAGGGCTCCTTGTCCTCTTGCAACATCCCACACATGAAATATGAAGCCAAGTTCCTCCTGATCCTTCACGAGGAACCAGGCGTTAACTGTGTCCTGCCCAATTCCAGTTCCAGAGTGCTGCAGTCCCTCTGCCTTCAGTCCCCAGGCAGCTTCAGACAGAGGCTTTTCCAAATTTTCCTTCTTTCCTCCCTGCCCTAAACTTGAGGACAGCAGCCCGGCATGCAGCAACCATGGGCTGCTTGGCCTCGGAGTACAGAGCAAGGGCTCTTCTGGGAACGCTGGGGCCACATGCACGCTGGTTTTCGTCACTGTGGTCATGATCTCCCAGTGGTGTTTTGCCAAGGCTGCTGGGGACCCTGCAGTGCTGGCTCAGCCTGTCCCGGCCAAGCCCCAGCCTGGACGGTGGGGCTGAGGATGGTCAGCAGCAGAGCCAGAGGCAGCACGGGCACAGAGCCCTCCAGCTGTCTGGTGGGATCCTGGCTCTGCTGCGCTGCAGAACTGGGGAGGATGGAGGGGGGACCCCATCTCAGTCCTTGCCCTGGGCACTGCAGCACCTCATCTCTCCCCTGCAGCCCCCAAAGTGCTGCTGCACGGGCCCTTCAGGGGACCTCCAGGAGTGAATAGGGACCTGTTCCCATCACCAGCTCTCTGCTGTGGAGAAAGTATCAGTTCTAAATTGTGTGGGGTGAGAGAGCCTTGCCACTGGATTGTCTCCATCCCTCCATCCCTGCTGTTCCCCTTGTACACCAGTCCTTCAGGGGCTGAAGGCCAGTTTATTTTCCAGTGTGCGCTGCCTGGGTCTTTGAGTGAGCTGCTCCTCACTCTTTGTGTGCTGAGCAGTGATTTGGGGTCTTGCTTCCATCTGGGATGTGCGTGGAGTGTGAATGGGATGAGGTTGCAGGGGCCTTTGAGACCCCCACAGGAAAGTGCTGGGGAGGAGTGATGCAGTGGGCCACCAGTGGAAGCTGGTGCAAGTGCTGCTGGGGAGGGGATGTAAAACCTCTGCTTTGGACTCTGGGCAGGACTTTGGGAATGTCTTTGGTCTCTTGCTCAAGGTTGAGCTCTGTGCATCCATCTAGAAAGCTGTGGGCTGGCGTCCTCAAGCCTAGGAAATTATTTTAGTCTGACTTTGTGGGAAACAGCAGGAAAGGGCTATTTATGCAGAAAATGGCTTCCAATAAACACGCTTCCTTTGGGAGTGGAGAGAAATTGCTGAGATGTGCTGGAAGTCTTTTCACTTTCCTGGGACTGTCCTTAGTGCCAAGAGCGAGCCAGCCACGCGGCACGGCCACGCCGGTGCTCGGCGACGTTCACTGCCCTGCTTCGAGCCCCTGTCCCCAGCTCTCCGTCACCCTGCGGCTGGAGAGGGGCTTTCAAGGGCACCTCTTGCTCTGCCTTGCCCGCTGATGCTCCTCTTGGTCCTATGAATGGTCCTCCAAACCTCTTGAGATTTCCCTTGGATCCCAGCATTTCCTTCTTTCCTCCATTTCTTTGGAGCTGTGTGATTGCAGGGCACTGGCAGGGGGTTGCTGGTTTAAGGGCTTCTTACCTCATGGTTGCAGAGCCGAGCTTAGCAGAGTGATGTCAGAGTGGCCTACAGGCTCAGAAGCCAACAGGGAAATAAAAGCAAGGCAACCGGTCCTCTTTCTTTTTCCTTTCTTCTTCTTTTTTTTTTTCCTTGCAGATCTCATTATTTTAAAGGCTCTTCCCTGATTTTTCCAGTGTCTGGAAATCTTCAGGAGCTCTAAATGCTTGGGGTTTGCCATGCTGTTTTGCTATTTTTCAGTCTTTTTTTGCCTTTGGAGGTGGTGAGTAAATCCTGCAGTTTCAGCCCAGCTCACTAATATTTCAGATTATTGAAAATAACAGAAGAAAGGAAGAGTGAATGAATCTGAAGCCTTCAGGAGAGGGCCAAAAATCCCTGTGACTCACTCAAACACTATTTCTGAGCTTGAAAACACGAAATGGTGCCTGTTTTTTGCTGCCCCTTGCAATGGGGCAGGAGATCATAGCCATCCAGAACTCGGTTTGGGTTACAGGGCTGCCAGGTTCACATTTTCTTCTACAGATTTTGTCTCTCAAATTCCTGCTCTCTCCTTAAGGCCCCCCAACGTTCTGGCTAGAGATGGTTGTGCCGCTGTTTGTAGGCATCAACCCTATCCTGAGCATCCGTGAGCTGGAAGAAGAGTGGAGAAAGCACTGAGGGTTTTTCCCTTTATGGATGATATCCAATTAAGACTTCAAGTAATGAGCACTGTCTATGATGATTTGGAGCACATCCATGGCTGTATGAGAGCTTCCTGCATGGAAAGGACATAAGATGGGAGAGCTTGGGATCATTCTAGTGACAGAGGTGATGCAATCCAAGGGGATGGGGAAGCTTTAAAGCCATTTGGCAAAGCAAGCGTTTGCGATTTCACCCATAGCCCTGCAGCACCGCTCTTCATTGGGAACAGCCTGCAGAGCAGGATGTGATCCCTGGCTGCAGAGAATCCCTGAAGTGGGCTGGGATGTGACCAGGGCTGGCTGAGCCTCTCCTGGCAGGAACAGCTGGGAAAGGGAGCACAGGGGAGAAAGTGTGCAGCCCTTCCCTCGACTCTCTCGTCTCAGTGAGTGTGTGCTCCTCCAAAGAAATGTACTTGTGAGCATTTGTCAGTGATTGCCATCGAAGGAGGCAAAAATCTATAACCTGGGGTCAGGCCTTTCTTCCAGGCTCTCATGTCATGAGATTCCGTCCACCTCCTCCTTCAAACTGCAGGGAGCAGCCCCTCTGCGCTGTGTCTCATCTCGCTGACACGGCTTGGCTGTAGCCCGTGGCCGGGAGGTCGCCGGCAGACGTCGGCTGTCGCTGGAAAATAGCTGGAGTGGTGTCCTGGGGACGCCACGGGTCCAGGCAGCTCCAAGTGACCCCATCACTGCAGCTGCCCTGATGGGTGAGTTCCACGTGCTGCCAGTGCTGCCAGCCCAGGCTCTGCCGCAGCGGGGTGGGCGATGCTCCTCGCTGGGGTCTGTCAAGGGAAATCCACCACAGAGTTAATGTGTGCTCTGCTTCCAGCCCTCCTTTGTTAAGGGGTTTGGCCCGGTGCCACGCGGGGAGCGCGGCAAGCAGTGCTGGGGGCCAGCAGGGACAGCTTTTGTTCAACATTGTGGCTCCTCCATGGAAAGGACGGTTGGCCAAAATGGGGCGCGTGCGAGCGCGGCAGTCGCTCCGCCTGGGGAGGAGCCCAGCTGCTCTCTCTTCGGCACTGAATTCCCTCGGGCTTTGTGGGAGCACGAGGAAGCTGTTCACTCCCAAACCCCGCTGGGGATTTCGCTCATGCTGTGGCAGAGTGCTGCTCCCCGTGTCAGCTGAGTGGGTGCTTGGATGTCCCATCTGTAACGCTCGGGAGAGATCCCTCGATTCAGCGGCATTGGGGAAGTGGGTGGCCGTGACATGAGACAGCTCCTCTGCCCGTCCTGGGTCAGGGCCAGGTCCTGCTCAGCTTTGGTTAAGCCCAGCACGGCTAGCAGACTGCCGGATTTGGCCATCTCCATCTGCTGGAAACACTCCCTGTTTTGCCCAGCCTTTGTTTCCTCCCAGCTCCTCGTTATTTTTCATGGCGTTTTCCCTTCTGGCTCTTGTGCTGCTCAAGGCTGTTGGTGCAAGCTCAGCATTTGGGCTCGTGCTTCTTCAGCTGAACATGGATCTGTGCGAGCTGGGTTATTTCTTGTGCTCCCCAGCACAAGTGGTCCCAAAGAGCGAGGCTCAGCCCCACCTTGGCTCTTTAACAGCAGCGGGGAGCAGCACATCCACGTGAACCCAAGCCCCAAAACAGCCCACAGGGAATGACGCAGCGAAGGTGAAATTTCAAAGGGAGACGGGAAGTGCATGGCAAGAGCAGGGGAAACAGAGGAGAGAATAGCCGGAGCTGACCTCAGCGGGGAGGGGAGCCCAGCAGCACACATGGAAGGGAAATGGGAAAAGGATACAGCTGGGACCGGCCGTGACACCCATGTGCTCTGCCCCAGCAGTGTCCTGCTTCCCGCTCTTCCCCCAGGATGGGCTGGGGCAATGGGCCAGGCCAGGGCTAGCTCCCAGCACACCAGGGCTCCAGGAGGCATCCGTCGGGGATTGCCTCAAATGCACCCATTGGGGCAGCTCTGGAGCTCGGCCACCGGCAACCAGGGATGCTCTCGGGCATCCGCATCCCCGTGTGCCAGGAGCTGGCAGCCAGGAAACAGCCCTGATCTGGTGACCGTCCGCTCTGGCTTGCTGCAGACCCGCCCCGGCTCCCCGGGTGCGCTCAGAGGCGGCGCAGGGCAGATCTCGTCCTTCCAACCTTCCCCGGCATGCAGCGGGAGCCGGCGGTGTCACCGCGACCAGGGCCGCCTGTCGAGAAGCAGCACAAGCCGTCCCAGGGTAGCTGCTGTCCCTTCCAGTGCTCTGGGTTTTGCCCAGGGACAGATGACTTTTTTTTTTTTTTTNTCATTTTGGGCATGAAACGCAAACCTCGCCGCGTCAAGGAACAAGGAAGTTTTTTAAAGCGCCAATTAAAGGGCTTGGAGAGGTCCGGGGCTTTTAAACAGCCTTGGGAAGGGGGGGGGGTCCTGGCC
>VZRS01011905.1:91158-103784 GCA_013398055.1 Ifrita kowaldi
TAAACATGTGGAATTTTATTTTTAGCTGGAAAAAACCCCCAGCCTTTAAAAAAAAAACATGCACAAAGTTTTTGGGAAAAATACTCAACATAATGGGATTTTTTTCTTCTTCACGAAACTGACTGTGACATTTCTAAATGAAGGGTTCCTCCTGTCCTTCTGCTCTTCCCCCCTCAATCTTCAGTGAAATTTCTCCTTTCCCTAAGTCTCTGTTTTTCTCCTCAGGATATGCTCTTTCAGGAGGAGGCACAGCAACTATAAGGACTGTTTTTTCTGGATTTTTTTTTTTCCAAAAATGTTAGATAATTTATTAAACCATCCCTTTTGAACCTGTTACGATGGAATGAAATTAATTTTGCTTTTTTCCCTCTTCTTCCAACTAGTTCTCATCTGTCCTTAGTCTTTAGTGTGGGAGAACTGGGATAATAAATGGCAGAAAGCAGATCCTACTCTTTCTTTACTGAAGGGAAAGATTTTTCCATCCCAGTTGAACTCTTCCTTTGGGGCTGGAGGGCACCCAAAAGCCAACATCTGGAGGGGTTCATGCTCCTGACCCTTTTCCCTCCAGTGGAGGGATGTTCAGAACGCTCTGGGGGTCCGTGGGGCTGTGGGAGGGCTGGGATTGTCCCAGGGGTTGACCCAGGGATGGTCAGGGTGGCTGTGAGGACTTGGGAGCTGGACAGCAGAAACCTCAGGTCCTGGGTTCTGTTCTGGGCTCTCCAGCAGTGTTTCCCAGGTGACCTTGGGGAAGTCACTTCGTCACTCTTCACATTCATTTCCCTACCTCGAGAAGAGAAGAGCACTTTCTTTGCACCTGTGGGCTTAGGCAGGCAGCTGATGCCTTTTGATCACTGAGTTGCACAGGGATTTGATCAGCCCCCATTGACTTAGTTGGAGCAGAGGACAGTAGTTTTCCTTCCAGGCTGGAAGTACATTGGCTGCTTTTCAAGAGTAGCTACTGGTTTCTCAGAGCTGAAGGCACTGGAGGTGGGGATGCTTCTATCCTTAGACAACACAGTTCTCTGCACCCTCTTGGCACCCAGGAACATCCAAACCAGCATCCGCATTGCAGAACTTTATCCTCCCTGGTGATCTGAGGGTCCCGCCTGATCCAGCCCAGGAGGCTTCACATGGCTTGGCTGGGATGTGGGGACATGGACCAGAACTCTTGGGCCTTAGAAGAAAACACTTGAGACCAAAACAGGCTGAGGTCGCACCTTCCACTGCAAAAGTCTGGGCTCAGCGGGCCTAATTCAGCCACCCAAATTAAAGCCATGTCACAGAGATCCTGTCAGAGTGGATGGTGCTCCTCTGCCTCGAATACACAGCCCATCACTTGGAAGGGGACCTGACCAGGAGGTCTCAGGGTTGGACTGTGCTTGTTTCCCAAACTCAGGGGGAAGTATCAGGCTCACAGGCAGTGGCTGCTGCAGCCCAGGTGGGAGCCTTGGAACCCCTGGAGCAGGGAAGGGGAGCAAAGCAAACACGCTTTGTCCAGGCTATTTATTTTGTGCTGGGGTAAGAGGTTTTTTTCATTTCAGACATGCGATGAGTGTGTTACTCAGCCATGACTCGAGAACTTGTGAGCAATAAAGTCATCCTGAAGTCTGCCAAAAAAAATCTTCTTAGCACACCCACCTCATCACACGTTCCCACTGTAGCTACTTTGGTGCGATCTGCTGCGGAAAGGCGGCTACCTCGCGGGGAGGCTGCGGTAGCCATCTGCGAGCTTGCGGCAGTGGCCCATGGATGAACCCGTGCCCATCGGCACAGTGCCATGGGTGTCACCTGCCTGCTGACTGGGACCCTTTGCAAGCATCGTCACAAAGATGGTGGGCTGGAGTTTGCTCCAAAATCCAAGAGAAAACAGAGCTGGAAGGGGCCGCGTAGACTGGTGTAATTTTCCTTCTGCAGTGAGGGCTGGGTTTTGGGTTTGGAATGTTGGTTTTGACCTTTTGGGGCCAAGACTGACCTAAGACCTCCATGAGGAGGAGAGCCCTGAAAACATTTCTCTTACTGCCCTGTGCCAAACCAGCTCCAGCAGGGTTGGCTGCATGTGAGGATGACTTGAGGCTCCAGAGCCTTGCACCAGCCACCGCTGCGGTCTGGGAGTGGTGATGAGCAGAGTGGTGCATCCTCCAGACTTCAGGAGAGGAGGCATGCACTGGCAAACCAGGCGAGTGCTGTTGGAAGTGCCTGAGAAAATGCATATTGATGCTAAAATTTGCATTTTTGGGAGCTGACTGGTCCCTTGGATAATGAGTCAGGGTCCAGGGTTCCCCTGTGTGAACCCTCACCCTCAGGCTGGCCACTCTGTCTGTGGGGTAGTGCAGCACTCCACTCAGGCACCAGCCGCTCCTGGATGCTCCTGGAGCTGGATATCACGGCTTGCTGTGAGGGGAAGCCCTGCTCTCCTGAAGGCAGGATGGCTCAGGGATAGGAACAACCCCATGTCAGTGGGGTGGGATGCAAGGGATGGTCTTGGAGACATCCCAGCACCAGTGGGGAGGTGGGACCACGCAGAACCCCCTCACCTGAACTACCAGGGTAAAAACTGCCTCTTCCATGGCCTCCTCTCCCCACCCCTTCCCTGCACCGAGGCTCTAAATAATTGATAACACTGATAAATAATAGATCTTGTATTTGCTCCTTCGCTGTCTCTGGCAGGGCGTGTGCGCTCGCAGCCTGGCGCTGCTGCATTAGGGTTACGGGGATGGGGAGCGCGGCTGTTGGGCCGGGGTAGGGAGCTCTGCAGCGGGGAGAGCATTCCGGGGAGATAAAGGGCTGGTTTGATGTGTGTTCATGTGGCGGGGCTGTTTTGCCTTGCATGCCTTTCTCTTTTGCTTTATTTTTTTCCTGGAGTGAAGCCTGGCGCCAGCAGTCTGGAACCAGCCTGACAAGCTTTTGAGTTATGGAAAGGGGGAGGAAGGGGGGAGGAGAGAGAAAGAGGGAGCGAGAGAGGCAGGGAGGAGGAGGGCGAAGGCAGAGGGAGGCAGCTGGGATGTGGATTATTAGGGGAGAACAAGAATACACACAAGAGGCTGGTGGGGTGAGGGCTGGGGGCTACCGGGGCTTGCGGGGAGGGGACGGAGCTGGCTTCGAGCAAACCTTTCAAANGCACAGAGAGCTCCGAACCCCCGCACTCAGCACCCCCGGGACGCAGGCGCCAGCAGCCCCTCCAGGGGCTGGCATGGCCAAAAATTCCCCCCCTGCCTTGATGGAGACCCCCATCTGCCATCACGTCCCTGCTCGGGGAAGGCAGCTGCTTCAGCGAATCGGTAGCTGCAGCGCTGGGGGAGGAGGGCTCTGTGCCCAACCACAGGGACCTGGCCCCGCAAAATGGGAGAGGGTGAACTTGCCCCACAGGGGCTGCCAGGGGGTGGGTTGGGCAGCGTGTTTGGAAAGGTCCCGTCGGAGTGCCCACACCTGGGAAAGCCACGTGGTGCCCGTGAGGGCTCCTCCTGTGCTACTTCGTGGGGTTCACGGCACTGGCAGCAGTGTAGCCAGAGTCTGGAGCAAATTCGCTGGAGCAGGGGGATGGCAGGCAGAGGCTGGAGCAGCTGCATGGCATGTTTTCCACTCTGAGACCCCCTCACCACCTCCCGTGGATGTCCGGCAGCAAGAAGCAGAGGAGAGAACCCAGCCTTGCTGCTGCAGCCCACCTCTTGGAGCGGGGAGAGAGCCGTAGCGCACCAGGGAGTGCCGTGCCTGTGCTCCGGGGGAAATCCAGAGTGCTGGCCAGGGGACGGGGATTTGGAGCCGCTTTGCAGGGGCTTTGTTTGGTTTGGTTTCAGCGCAGCCTATTTAACTCCAACAACTGGTGAAGGCTGGGGAGAAAGGAGCTCTTTGTTACAGGCTGAACAGCCCCAGGTCTTTAACTCAGCTTGTGGGAAGAGCTCTGGAGAAGTTGAGATAGCCCAGGGACAGGCTGATTTTGGGATGGGCAGATTTTATATCACTCACACCTCTAAAGTGAAGAATGAGAGTGAGGATTTGAATACCCAGCTCCCAAAAAAAGCCCAGCACAAGCCCTGCGAAGCACCACCACCATCTGCCAAGTCTTTGTCTTTGCAGAGGAGGTGGAAGGGGGAACACCCAGTTTTCTGAAATCTCCATTACAGGTTGCCTCTGAGCTGCAGCTCTTCATAAAAAATACTTCTTTCTCTGGGTTTCCAGGAAGCAAAATGTTGCCCTCCGCTGTTTGCAGCGTAGCTGGAACAGAGAACTCGCTGCATCCAAGCCTGTCCGGCGCTTTACTCCAGTGTCACATCCGTGGCATTGGTCAGGGGATTTGAAGAGAGACAACTCCCACCCAGCTCATAGATGCTGCAAAAACCCGCAAAAGGTCCCGTCATCCTCCATGAGCCACCAGGAGTGACAACCTCCCACTCTCAGGGTGAGCTGCTCCTGCCCTGGCACCTCGGCACGGGACCGAGACGTGGAGGTTGGCCATGGTTCAGCTGGGTTGCCTTCAGACTGAGGTGGGTCCAACCAAGGCCAACCTCCTCACACATTGTGTTTCACAAGAAAACAATGCAAAGCAGCTCAGTTGTACATCCTTGGTCCAAATTCTTCATTTTTCCCTTCTCTTTTTCCTTGGTGACTCTTCAAGCTCCTTCTGGTAACTTTGGGACTAAGCTGGCAAAATTATCCTCCAGCTCCTCCTTGCTGGAGATGCAACACAGATGGATTCATGCCTGTGGTCTTTTATAGACCTTCAACAGCTGAGTTGAGAGTCTTAAACCAGTAAATGGAGGGAGTGACTACTTTTTTTTGTAGATGTGGAAACTGAGGCATAGGCTACTTACCCAGGTGAAAAGAAGTCAGATTTTAGGGCCAGGGGACACAATTTCACTCGGAAACCTTTGCTGCATCAGCTTCCCTGGCATCTACTGAGATGTTTCCATGAGGGAGGAGACACTTTCTCCCTTCTTCTTGCCCAGAAAGGATCAAAAGTCAGGGACAGAGCTGATAACACGGCACCGTGGCCCATCCCCAACCCATGACCTCCCTGCTTGCAGAAGGGGCAGCAGGCGGAAATAAAACACAATTCGGGACTGACAGAGCTGGGGAAGAGCAAGATGAGTCTTGGTGGGGAGACCATCCTCACCTTTCATATTCTAATGCCTTGCCTTTTCCTGATTTGTGAGTTCTTGGGAGTCCTGCTGGGAATTCACTCGAACGGAGGCACACGCCGCCGTCCCTCGGTAAATTACACAGAGATATAATGAAGGAGGAGAAATCAGTTACTCTGTGACTGTGGCTCCCCAGGGGACCTTAATTCAAATATTTGTGGAGCTGAGCAAGTGGGGCGTTGGGGAGCCGCCGAGTTGGAGTGTCTCTCGACAGGTTGCTTGCAGGTGGTTGGCGATGGGGAGGCAGCACTCTGGCATACAGGATGCATCCCCAAAGAGGCTTCAGGTTCTTGACGGTGCTTTGGGTGTCCTTAGGGTTAAGGTCAGGGTCAGATGGAAGAGGGAGATACTGAGGGAAGGTGGGACTATGGTCTGGCTGCAGCTGCCTGAAAAAGGGAGGTAGGCTCCACCCTGCAACTGGTGGCTGTTGGGATGGGGCAGCCCCGTGTGTCCCTTTGCCGATGGCTTTGAACAGTGTGGAGTGATGGGGGCACCTGCCCATTACCTGTGGCTGGGCTCTGCATCATCTCATGGGGAGGGGCTGGGACAGTGACCTGAGAGGAGATAGGGAGGAGCAGGGTTTGCAAAGCCAGGACAGTTCTCTGCTGCCCACACAGCCTCTGTTTTCGGTACTGGAGGTAGAAAGGGTTAAACGCTGCATGACAGCAAGGAGAGGGCAAACCCCACATTGCTCAATTTAGGAATGAGAAATCGATTTACCTCCAGCTCCATTCCCTCTGTGTGCCCTCAGCCCAGGCTTTCTGCCCTCTCTCCTCCCAGGGCACGCCAGTGCTTTGGACCTGAGAAAACAAGTGGGATCCAATTTGCCCAGCCAGCAACCTGCACCAGCAACCGGGGCACAGCTTGGGGGGCACCCCCTTGCTGGATGCATGCAAGATCCACTTCAGCTTAGGTCCCACTTCACCTTGATGGCCAAGGCTGTGGCTCCATCAAGGACACAGTGGCTCCGTGGCTGTGCCATGGTGCTCTCACTTGCTTCAGCAGTGGGTGATTTTGTGTGAGCATGGAGAGCTGGGGTGCAGGGTGAACTGGGGCGCAGGGTGCTCAGTCCCCAAGGAGAGGTGGTGGTGTGGGGGCTGAGGGCAGCTGCGTTCAGCCGGTGCCATTCTGCACGGCCCCATTCTTCTCTTGTGGGTCCTACAGAATCACCCCAGCACTCAGAAGTGATGCTGCTACCAGGAGTTGCGTGTGTGAGTGCGAGCACACTCAGACACGCTCCCCTCATGCCCGCTCCTTGCACGCCCGCTCACACGTGCGCCAGCTCTCCCTCGTGTGCCAGCATCATACCCCCAAGTGGGGGCAGTTTTGCCTCCGGCTGCCGGGGCTGCCGAGCGTGGCGGGGGCAATCCCACACCCACCCGCATTCCCAGCCCTGCCACCAGCCGGCACGGGAGGCCTCCCCACGCCGCGGCCCCTTGCACGCTCAGCGCCTTCGGGGCTGCGCGCACACGCGTCCGCGTGCGGATCTGCAGCACGCCAACTGTTGGGAAGGGGAAGGGAAAAAAAAACCCCACCGACTCAGCCGAGAGAGGTGGGGGGGGGAAGAGAGAGAAAGAGAGAGAGAATGACAGACTGCAATCCCCCTTGAGTGCCTAGCCTCATGAATATTAATAAGGTGGTAATTAAAATGCAGGGACACAGCAGGACGGATGCAGGCACTGCCTTCGGAGCGCTGGGAACGGGGGGAGCGCGTCTTTCCAGGCAGGTTTTGATTCCGTTCTCTGATGAAAAGAAGAAAACGGAGCCTTCAACTTTAATCAGTTTAGAGTTTTTTTGACACGACATATCTTTAATTGCTGATATTTCTGCTCTTCTCAAACCCGGCTCCACCGACTCCAGTCTAAGCGGAGATAACGAACCACGCTGAAGTGCCGTGGATTCGTGCTGTATTTACGCCTCGACTTGTTTGCTACTTTCCTGGGGTTTCACCTCTCTGCCTGGGGTTGGAATGCACAGCCCTGCTGCCGCTTGCCTCTGCAGCCAGGTGTGAAGGTGGAAATGCAGCCCAGCACTTCTGTCTAATACCCCCCTCCCAACTGGCCCCACTGCATCCTCAGGGAAAACTGGGGGTTTTTTGGGTAGTAAATCCCTCTTCTTGGGGACATGGCTGTGTGGTGAGCTTGGAGTTGGACGTGATGCCACCTGGTCTGGGTGGTGGGGGTTGGAGGTTGGGGCATGGGTGGTGGCAAGGAGAAGGATGGGTAGGGTTGGGTTGGGTTGACTTAAATCGGGTTGGGTTGAGTTGGGTTGGGTTGGGTTGGGTTGGAAATCAGGTCTCCTGAGAAGAGACTCTGTTCCCCTCTCCAGAAGAGGTTCCTTCAGCGGAAGAGTAGAGGTGGCTGTTGGGTTGCTGAGTTATTATTAAGCAGGCTTAAAGGGACTCAAGGCTGGGTGAGGGTCCTGTGAGGATGCACAGGGCAGGCTCCGAGGTCTGTGAGGAAGGAGAACCAAAGCGTTCGTCTTTCTTGGAGAAGGGAGTTACTGCAGTGGGTCTGGTCCATTGATGGAGAACCATGTTGCTGGAAAAATGAATGGAAAGTCTTGCTTTGTGCCCAAATGGAATGTCTTGGGTGTGGGAATTGGACCATGCCAACCCAGAGCAAGGATTTAGTAGGCAATTTCTGGTAAAATGGAAAAGAAACCACAAAATACCCTGTCCCAGTGCAAGTAATTGCTTTAGGTAAAGCCAGAATGTTTGGTTTAGCCTGAAAGGTTTTTGTTTTGTTCTGTTTTGTTGGGGTTTGCCTAATTTACTTAGATTTCTTCTTTTACATTGAGATAATTTTTTGAATTGAAAAAATATAGGTTTTTTTTTTTAAATGAAGAAGTCAAGAAGATGCTTTTAGAAAATGCCCAAGTACAACAGATCATCAGGTGACTGATGGGAGAAGGTGGTTTGACATCTTCAAAGCCATCTCCTCTGCCCAGCGCTGGTATTTCTTTTTTTTCACTCCAAACAATTTTTCAATTTCACCCTGAGTTTCAGGATGATTCAGCCTTTTTGAATCTTCCAGTTGTTTAGGAATTTACTATTCCCTCAAAACCAAACAAAGAAAATCCCCCTCAGCTCCTAGAAAGTTGACAGTGACCCAGAGAGTAGAGCACAGTGCAAGTCCCCTCACAGCCTCCCAGCTGGTGTCTCCCTGCCAGGGTTGGAGCTGGCCATGGAAAGACAATGGGGACACTCCTGGATCATGGGTGGAGGATAAAGGTTTTGCCCCACCTTGGAGATGCTGCGTTACCCAGAGAGTGACTCCGTGTTTTAGGGAGTTGCTGTGATGTGTTGGTTTGCTCCTGCATCCTCCTGAGTCCAGAGGTGTGTCCCAGGAGGATGTCCTGGCCTCCAGGCCTAACTGCACTCCTGCACTGCCAGTTCTCTGCCCCAAGCTTTGGAATTTTCTCTCCCCTGGGAACATATCCTTGTGCCCTGCTTGTGGGAGAGATGGAAAAGGAGAGCTGCAACATCTTGGACCCCTTGAGATTTTGTTGCCTGGTGTTGGAGCTGTTTGTGCAATAGGATCTTTTCCATGGTGTCTTTCTGTAAGAATGTGGGATGACCTTGTCTGCCAGGGGGTTGGGTGTCCTGGGCTCTGCCCCATGGCAGGCTGACATCTCCCTGTTGTCCTGCCCCATAGCAAGGAAGCAGCTGAAGCAGAAGGAGCTTTGGGCTTTACTGGATTCAACAGCTGGATCTACCCCCTTTTTGCTGCTTTTCCTCATCTGAAGCAAATAATTTCCCACAGGAAGGGAAGGCTGGTGAGCCCGGATGCAGGTAGGGGTTGGGAATGGAGCTGAACTCCTTGGCTGGAAGGGCAGGTCCTTTTGCAGGAATGCCAGCTAAGTTGGCTTTCCTTAGCCATGCTGGAGCTATGAAATGTGAGGATGAGATGGAGACCCCATCAGGGATCATGGCACACATAGGAGACAGGCAGGTGAGGGACCAGGAGATGGGAGCTACAGGGAGGACAGCACCCATGGAAGGGGCCACCTTGGGATCAGTCGGCCTCAGCTTGAGGGGCTGCTGGATAAACAAAGCTTTGGGCGTTTAGCAGGGGGAAAAATATTTTTCCTGTATTGTTTGTTTTTTTTTTCTCTGCTTCTCCTCCTTTATCCTCTCATTTCTCCTTTCCTGCAGTGCTACAACAGCTGGTTTGAGGCAGGACAAGGGGAAAGTCTAGCCAGCATCTGAGCTCCCCTTCGCCCCAAACCTCCCACTGCTGCCATCCAGACTGCGCTGAAAAAACCTTGGGAAATATCAGGTGTGCCCTGCAGATGGGGTGAGGGGGCTGGGGCACTGTGGTGACAGGGACAGCCCCAGGTAGAACGGACAGCCCTGGGCAACAGCCTCGGGCAGGTTGGGAGTGCAAAAGCCTGTGGTGGATGGAGGGAGAAGATATCACTGTGCTGTTAACAGAGGATTTAGGTGGTGAAACACAAATGGGACCTGGTGACTTGTGTGGGGAACAGGTTGGGCTTGGGCTCAGCTGTGAGGAGCATGAGAGGGAGGGTACAGGATAGGCCCCAGGTACCGATTCCTGGTGACACCCCTCTGGCAGTCCCAGTCACCCCCGAGTCACATCCTGCTTGTGCTGGCTCATGTCTCATCCTGCTGCCTGCAATTTCTCAATCCCTTTCACTCCTGCCAGCGTTTCCTGGCTGCTGAGGTTGCTGCAGGGCTTGTGGGGCAGGCAGGGCTGGAGGGAGCTCCCAAGGCACCAGGGAATTTGGAATGGGAGTGGTTTTGCTCACCTAGGGATGGTCAGAGCCTGGCCCTGCTCCTGCTCCTGGCTGTGTCCTGCCATCACTTCTTTCAAGCCCTGACTGCCGGCTCTGTGGGGCCACAGGGGCTCTGGCTGCACATCTCCTGGTGCAGAGTGAGGGCTCGCAGGTCCCCCACACACCCATCCTGCTGCCTCCAGCTCCAGCTGGCAGCTAACTTAGGAGTGAACTGGATGCTTATTCCCCTCCTGTGTCCTGCCCTGAGCCCTGCACTGAGCTATGGCTCTGCAGGGACGTTTGGGAGAGCAGAGCCACGGCTGCAGATCGTGCTCCTGCGGGGCTGTCGGTGAGGACCCAGCCTGGCTCCACAGTCCCAGGCTGAGCCACACGTGGGTCCTGCAGAGAAAACAAACCCCGAGCTCCATCCTACCCTATTTTACATCGGAACTGCCATTTAAGGGAGGATTTGGAGAGAAGACATCTTCTTCTTTCAGATCCCTTTTGCAGTGCTGGACCTCGCTCTACAGAGCATCCCAGCAGCTAAAGGGTGATCCTCCGGCAGCGGCTTTCCCGTGCTCGCCGGGTCCCTGCCTTGTGCCCAGTGCCCTCTCCTCCTCCCCAGCCCCATCTCCGGAGGGGCTGTACTTCCAGCTCTGCCGGCAGCGGGCTCCGGGAAGGGCAGTGTCCTCCTCCGGGACGGTTTGTGCCCTGGCACTGGAGCAGCCAGGCTGAGCCAGCCAGCGCGGGGGGTGAGCGGCGGCCGAGCCGGTGCCTCTTGGCTCCGCTCGGCGCTGGGGTGCTGAGCTTAGGATTTCTGGCCTTGGAGTCCTTCTGCATTGGCCAGGAGATTTCAAGGGGAGTTTTTGGCCGAGCAGGGAGATGCTGCAATACACCAGCAAGCTGGAGCCTCGGAGAGGCAGGGGAGGGTCAATTCTTAGCTCGGCCACAGACTCTCTGGGATAACCTTGGTCAAGGCTTTGTGCTCTGCTTGTCCTGCTGTAAAGCAGCGCCGTGTCTCCCACTCCTGTGCTGGGAAATCTGCTTGTGCTCAGAGACTGGCTGGCAAGGGGGGAGAGTGGAGGGGGTCTGCACAAACACGGGTGTTTTAGCACCCGGGTTAAGCCTCGGAGGAGCTTTCTCCCTGCGGGGTTTGTACCCAGGCGTGACCCTGCCTTTGCTCCTGCTTCCTACCCCCAGTGCTGAAGGAGAAGCTGAGTCCCGGCAGTCGGCGGAGGGCTGGCAGCTCCTGCCAGAGCTGCACTGCAGCAGGGCTGAGCCATGGATCCCTGAACCCGGGGGTCACTCCCTGCAGACCTCACAGCTGTGGGGCTGGAGCTGCTGGTCTCACTGTGACCCCTGAGCAGCACCGTGTGGGACCGCAGCTGCCGCCCTCACCCAGCGCGGAGGCCTGCGGCGGGTTGTGGCAGGGCTGTGGGTGCCCCGGGAGCACCTGTGGCTGGATCAGGGGCTCCCACGGGCCGAGCCACGGGGACCACGGCACTGGGGTTCTGCGTTTTGCCTACAGGAAGGCAGGACANGGGGGGGCGAGAAGGAGGAGGAGGAGGAGGGGGTAAATCTGGAGGAACTGGAAAACAGGCAGTTGGCATTTGCAGACATTTTTGCAGAGAGGAGGCATGAAGAGTGGGAAGGCGAGCGAGGGTCGTGGTGTGGCACAGGGGTGCCAGGGCTGCCCATGTGCCTCCCCGCACGGCCCCGGCCCTGGCGCGGTGCTCAGGACAGGACAGGACAGGATGCAGAGCCGTGCCAAGTCCAGCTGATGGTGTCCCTGCTGCGGCCAAAGAACTCAGGCTGCCCTGTGCCTTCGCCTCCGGCCTCTGCCGGCACATGGCGGTGCCCGGGGCCGTCCTGGGGAGCAGGATGCGGCCGGTTCCCCTCCCACCCAGCCGCTCACACACAGCACAGCACGTACACCGGCGGTTGTGGCTTCCCGGATCCCTCCTCTCCCTGCTGCTGGGAACTGTGGCCATTTCAGAGAGCTGGGGGCATGCAGGGGACCCTGTGGGGCCCTGCACATGTTGGTGGCTTCATGGGCTGCTGGTGGGACCCCGCATCTCTCTGCTGGGCTGGGTCTTGTAGGGGTTCTGTGGGGAGCTGGGGCTCCCCAAATTGCTCTGCAAGGCTCAGGCTGCCCGAGGGAGGGACACTGGAGGTATCATGGGGGAGAAGGCGAGGTCTTTTTCCTTGCATTGCCTTCCTAAGGCTTCAGTGGAAGTCTGGCATCAGAAACCTGCAGAAAGGTCTCGGTGGCAGCCTGGTGGCAGTCCCGGGGTGCATTTCATGGCTGTGTCTACTCCTGGGGCAATACTTCTGAAGCCCTGCACTTTCCAGGTCTTTGGGAGAACACTCCCTCAAGCCCACAAATCAGTCACAGGCCTGGGTTCCTCGTGGTCCAGCTCTGGGTCAGAGTGGGCTGGCCAAAAGCTCCTTGTGAAGGTCAAACAAAGCCCAAGCTCACAAGGGGAAGACCNTTTTGCCTACAGGAAGGCAGGACACCCCCGAGGGAGCCCACGAGGGCTATTGCACCCGTGTAGGTTTGGGGCTGGGACCACCGCTCCTCACGGGGTGCTGGCACCGTGCATCCCTTCTCCTCCATCATCCTCTGGGCAGCACCCAAGGGAGCACGGCCGGGCAGGGACCCAGACCGGGGGTCCCGGGTGAGGGAGGGAGGTCTGGGCTCTCCACTCCTTCCCTCCAGGCCACGCAATGGTTAAATTCCTTTCCAGCTGAGCT
>VZRS01011905.1:104234-125968 GCA_013398055.1 Ifrita kowaldi
TTTCCAGGTCTTTGGGAGAACACTCCCTCAAGCCCACAAATCAGTCACAGGCCTGGGTTCCTCGTGGTCCAGCTCTGGGTCAGAGTGGGCTGGCCAAAAGCTCCTTGTGAAGGTCAAACAAAGCCCAAGCTCACAAGGGGAAGACCTGCCCCTGCTCACATCACATATTTGTTTCACTGCAGCACCCACACGTGTTGGAAGCTCAGTGTCCTCCACAACTGGAGCATTTCCAGCCCTGGCTGTGGGGCTTTGCTGGAGCTGGACACCCCGTCCCTGAGATACAGAAGCCCATGAGGGAGCTGAGCACCACGGCTTTGGGAGCTGAGGGCACCGCTGCGATGGGACGTGGGCAGTGGGCAGAGCTGGCGCTCCCCTCCTGTGACCTTCGCCCGGGGTACCCTGCACTGGGAAGTGGCATCATCTCCACAGACAAGCCATGGCCAGCCAAGGGAACACGGGGACGAGTCTCTCCCCAGGCAAGTTTTGCCATCCTGGCCCTTTGTGGGACTTGTGCTGTCATCTCCTCTGATTCGCCACAGCGGCCAGATCCTGAACGAGGCTGATTTTATCCACACAGCAACATCAGTGCCCTGTACCCAGGGGAGAAAAAGTCCTTGATTTAGCAGACATGACCAGACCTGGCCAGAAAATGGATATTGTTCCTCAAAGGCAGAGAGGGACAAGGACAAACAGCTGAGTTGAGCCAGTTTGGGGTCAGGCATTGCTCAAAGTACAACCCACGCTGGCAGAGCATGCTGACTGCTGGGGTTTGCTACAAAAATGCCTTCTGACAGAGGTGTCCCTGCACCGAGGGGCCCAGGTGGGGCTCGCCAAGGGTATTTGCCATGGTTTAGACCCCAGGGCAACGTCACCCCATCCCAGCTGAGCAAGCTGAAGCTGGGGAGCTTGCCTGTTGCCAGGCTGGATTGCTAGTGAGGAAATCATGTCCAACCTGCTGAGTATTCCCTGGCGCCTCCTTTCCAAGCATTAAAAGTGCTAATTAAACCAGAGCTGTGCTCCAGTATCTGGAGGGATCGGCTGCCTTTCCCAGCAGACGGGCCATGAGCCTCTGCAGGGACGGTCCCCGGTGCCATCCTGCAGTGGAGAAGGTCGCTTGGCCATGCTGCTCAGTGCTCCCAAATTTTGAAGGTGAGTGGCGCAGCCCTGGAGCTGGGGACGCTTCCAAAGGAGCTCATCTGCAGGGCAGCCCCATGGACAGCTGAGTGGGATCATGACCGCCCCCAAACCCTTGGAAGTGATTGAGACAGGGCACTCAAATTCTCCTTCTCACCTCTTCCCCTCTGAGGTATTTGGAGCTGGCTGTCACCACAGAGCTGGGGGGGCACATGCCGGGTGTTTCCAGTGAGAGGCAGGAATTCCTGACTCACAGCCAGTTCTGGGTGTTAATTCCCTCCTGGGAGTCCCAGGCACATCCCAGACCTGCAGAGAGCACAAAAGCCCCTCAGAGGGCAAAGAGCTCAAGAGGGGAAAGGGTAACTCCTCTCATGGTGGGGAGGCAGGACGGAGGAGAGGATAGGAGGGATGATTTTTGCACGAGTGACCTCCCATGATTTCCTGAGACTCAAGGGAGCTGAGGAGCTGCAGAAGCAGCGTACATTGGGGTGCCCAGCTCTAGAATTCACATCCCCACTGCTTGGAGGAGGTGTGTGCATCCCCTGGGCTCTGGAGTGAGGCCGAGGTGTCCATCAGACCCTCTACTGTTGGCCTGGGGAGCAGCTCCACGGGCACTCACGGCCGAATACTGCCTGCTGGGGAACTGCCCCTCCACTGGGACACCCTGACCTTCCCCTCCCCAGGGGGCCCTTTCCCCCCGGCCCTGCCCACTGTGCCCTCAGCCCCGTAACCTGGGCTGGCAGGGAGAGTTGAACCCAGCAGCTGCACCCCAAAACCAGCCAAAGACCCAGGGCCAGGTCAGGAACTGCTTGCACCCGTGGCCTTCTCCACAGCCGCTGCTGTGGGGGCACCTGGGGCTGGGGCTTGCGGGGGGCGCGGGCCATGGAGGACCCTCCGAAGAGCCCCTTGTGCTGGAGGGAGCCCAGCTCACCGCCGGCAGGGTATTT
This sequence comes from Ifrita kowaldi, assembly GCA_013398055.1. Taxonomy (NCBI): domain Eukaryota; kingdom Metazoa; phylum Chordata; class Aves; order Passeriformes; family Cinclosomatidae; genus Ifrita; species Ifrita kowaldi. Next base: position 106,316 of record VZRS01011905.1, read on the forward strand.
TTTTTCTCTCTCGCTCTTTGTTAAGCTCCCTTTCAGCTGAAATGGCAATGCCTGGGTGTTCTGAGCTGACAATAATTGCTGCAGTCTAGACACTGTCTGGTATGAGGCACGGGGAATCAAAGAGGCCCCTTCTCTCAGTGCGACTTTCACACATGCTCCCTCGCTCCGGCTCCTTCCTTCTCCCTCTCCCATGTTCCCTTGGTCTTTGCCTTCTTTTTTTCCCCCCCTTGTTCCCCTCTATCTGCCTCTCGCCGAGATGGAGGAGAAGCATCAGCATCTTCCCCCCCACGCTCTCCCTCTCTGCCGTCTGTTCCTCTCTCCCGCTCCCCCTCTCCCTCGCTCCTTCTCTCATCTGTCTCCTCTCTCCTTCCTCCACTCTTACCTTTATGCTATTCCCTTCCTCCCAAAGTTAGCGGAGAAGCAGGAGGGGGGGCTGGCAGTGCTGGGGGTTTAACTCTTTCCTCACCCTCTCATAGGTTCTCCTCCCCATCCCAGCCCCTTGCTGGGGTCTTAGGGTGTCCTGGCTGTTTTGGGGTGCTGGGCTCCTCTCTGGGGCTGTGGCATCGGTCCTGCGAGGGGTTGGGGAGGTGCTGTCAGGGCCGGTCTGGGCAAAGGGGGCTGGACCTGGATCCCAGGGGATCACCTTTGCTCTCTTCTTGCCTTCCCCACACCACAGGTGTCTCTGGCTGCAAGGGAGCCCAAACTTGGGGACACAGGTTGTTCCTTCAAGTGCTCTAGGCAAGCCAAAGAGGTTTTTTTCCACCCACTCCAGACCTCAACAGAGCTGCTGGAAGGGGAGATTGATCCCAGCTCACACATGGCTCACAGTAATGCTCCTGCCTCAGGCTGAGCTCAGCTGCCCCAGTGCTGCCCCGTGTCTGCTGCGGGCTCCGGCCGGGCCACATCCCGCTGGCATTTCCATGGGGTTCCATGTGGTCAGTTCCAGTCACACTCAGGAATTAGGCTTTTCTGCTATAGTGTATTAACAGATCATTTCCAGCTCAACCCTGGACTTCTATTAACCTCTGATCCCTGTGCAAAAGACCCGTTTTCTATAAAGCCCAACAAACCCTCTCTAGTTTAAGTTCATGTGAGATCTTATTTCAGAGAATGGACCATAGCTGGGGAAACTGAGACAAGAGACAGTGAGCACATTGGGTCAGTCTGCTGAGGTCAAATCTGCCACAGGGCCACACAGTCACCTTCTTTGGGACCCAAATTTGTCCATCCATGGACACGAGTGAGCAGCTCTCCTGCGACCTCCAGCATCTCACCTCCAGCCGTGCTGCTGCTTACCACGGAAAAGTCACATTAGGAAAGTATGTGATGTATTTTTAACTGTCTATAATGCAATTTAACAGCTGGAAGGGAGGAAGAACGCCAGCCCCATGCAATCCGCCAGCTCTCTGCTATCCACAAGTGAGGGATCTGTGGACTCAAGGGTTTTGGTATGGTTGGGGACCTTGTTTGGGAAAAGGGCTGGAAACAGCCTCATCCTTGTGATGGGCTCTGACTCATGAAAGGCAGCGAGTGCAGGATGGAGGTGAGAGCACTCAGCAACTCCCAGTGTGACACACTTGTCCCCAAAAGCCACCATGCTGAGTGCTGTGGCCAGATTCGATTCCCCAAAGAGCTCGGTCTCTTGGCCGTGCTTTGGCATTGGGATTCTTCGCATGCTCTGGCAACGGGGCCTGCAGTGGAGGTTTCTGGGATCCCCTCTGCACTGGAGGCATTTATCACGGGACATGTTTTCCCCTGCCATTCGCAGTCCCAGGTTCCTGCCATGCTCCCAGGGCTGGATTTGCTGTGGAGGTGGGTGCTGCCAGGCTGCATCATCACCCTCCTCCCCCGGGGTGGGAGGTGTGCATGCCCCCCATGCTGCTCTCCCAGCCAGCCCCCAACACCTCCTTCTGTGCAGGGAGGGAGCCCAGCAGGGCTGTGGTGTGAGCAGGGTCTGATGCATCACCTCCTTCCTTCCCTGCCTGCATCCCACAGGAGCCTCTGCCTCCAGTGCACCGAGATCCTGCCAGTGAGGGGTAGAACGGCCTATATTTGTGTTCCTCCATGCCAGCCAGGTAGAAGTGCTCCTGCGCTGCCAGTAATGGGTCTCTAATGGGGCTGAGCTCTAATGGGGATCCTCTGTGGTGTGGTGGCTCTTTGGGCAACCACAGTAGGGCTTATCTGGGGTGTTTGGGTTGGTTTGCTCCCTCCAAGCAGCTGGGTGCTAAAAGGAAGTGAGTTTGTTGCCGTCACTGGTTTTACTGCCCTCTGCTTCTCCTTGGAGGACTTCTCTCCCCAGTGGTCCCCAATACTTAAGAGGAAGACAGTGAGACCCATCTTCAGCCCTATCCCAGGGGACACCCCCAGGACAAGGCCCCTTTGTGGCACTGATTTTCCCCAGGGCAGCTTTTGGGGGCTGGAAGCTGCTGGCAGCTGGTTCCTCTATTCAGGCCTTTGCACACACACTGGCAAAATGAGCCCTGGAATGGCCCAGTGGGGAGGGGGCTCAGTGAGGGGGGCTCTGGTGAGCACTTGGAGGATGTAGGACCCAGGGATGCTCAGAGCTGCTGCTGTTTGCTCACCTTTTTGTGGGGGATGTTGTGAACTCGGAGTCTCCTCGGGCTGGGGCAGAGCATCGCTGGGCTTTGGAAGGGCTGAGAGAGGGAGAGCAAGCGGAAACACAGGCACAGGGAAGGAAACGACTGGCTGAAGGTCATCCCTGGGCCAGTGGCAGAACCAGGAATAAATTCCAGGTGTGCTGAAATGGTGCTTGGGTTGTATTTGTGCATGTGGTTGCATTAACACTGCTGTCCCTGAGCAGGGGCCAGTACTAGAAATAATTTCCCAAAGCCACTGGTGCCCTCTGGGCCACAGTGCAGGCTGCGGGGTTGGGAGAAGGAGAGGTCTGCATGTTTGGGGTCCCTTTTTCCCCTAGAGCGTCTTCCAAGCCTCGCTCTGTGGATGGGGAATGCTGTTGGATGCCGGCTGATAAGGCAAAGTGGTTAAAAACACTGCCTTTATTTGGAAGCTTATCTCCAAATCCTAATGAAAACACAGAGGGAAGCCGGGGACAGTGGAGGGGGAGGACTCACACCCCAGCGTGGTGGGGACCCGGCTGGGCCATGCTGAGCAGGGGCACCTGGTGGGGTTCGGAGTCTGGGGATTTAAAAGCTTTGGGGCAAAACCCAAAGAGCCAGGCTTGACCATGGGTCCCACACTCAAGGAGAGAGAGCCTGCAGGGGCAGCTGCAGCCCTGCTCCGAGTGCCCCGAATCTGGGATTCCTCCAGAGTTGTTTTTTTTTTAATTAGGGGCTCAATGAGGAAGAAAAAGCTTGAAACCAAGGAAACAAGGGAGGCAGAAAGGAAAATGTCGGCTCCTGCAAGACAGAGTGAGCTGGCTCCAGCACCCTGGGGTGAGGGTGGGTGCTGCCCCTGCTGCCCTGACCCCTCCTCCGTGGCTACGGGGCAGAAAGGTGACCAGGTTGAGACGCAATGAAGAAATGAGAAGGTGAAAGGAGGTCTTGTGCAGGGAGATACGAAGAGCTTTGCCCTGGAGGGTGCTGAGCTGCTCAGAAGAATTTGTTTTGGTGCAAGAGGGATGATGGAGGAGGTGAGCAGAGTTTTTTAGGGTATGCTGTAGAGCAGACAGCAGCTATGGTGGGCTCAGCAATCTGAGCTGGACTTTCCAGACACCAAAATAATATTCCCAGACCAAAAGTTATGGGGTAGAAGGGCTGGGAAAGCTGGGGATGAGACGTGTGTGTGTGTGTGTGTGTGTATGTAGCCGTGGCTGTGCCAAGCCCCATAAATCACAGCAGAGCGGACTGAGCCTCCATCGGAGGAAATTCTTCCTTGCCAGATTCGAACATTTCCCCTCAACAGCCTCAGCTTTCCCCACCAAGCAGCAGAGACGAGAGATCCTGATGATGGCAAGTGCAAAGCCTTTCTGGGGAGCATCCCGAAGGAGGAGTTCACTGCCCCACGGCGATGGGGGTGCTGGGCAGAGCCCTGCTTTGCCCCGCCTTGGGGCTGATCCGGAGCATCCGCTGAGGCTCCGGGGGTGCTCACCACCATCGCCCCATCCCGTGCTCTCGTTCCCCCATCCACGGCCGGCCGGGCCCAGCTTTGCTGTGCTGGGGGAGCGTAAGCTGATATTTTCCTGCGAGTCCCCAGAGGGTTTTTTCCATTACACAGGCAGAGCGGAGCGGAGCGGAGCTGCCTGCTCGCCCGCTCGCCCGGCTCCCCCGCCTGCAACCTCTGGCACCGCTTTTCCAGCGGCACATTGTGCAAATGTAACCTTTCAGCGAGCCACTCCTACGGCAGGAAGCCGGGGGGCTCCGCTCCTGCCAGGAACGCAGCCGGCGCGGAGCTGGAAGGCAGCCCGTTAATCAGAGCCGGCTGACAGCGAAGCGCACAGCCTGGGCAACAGATTTCTGCTCCCTCTCCCTCGTTCGCGCTGCCTCGCCTTCCCGCTCCCGCTCGCTGCCGCTCGGCTACACGGTCTGCCCTGCCATCCCGCCTGCCTCCCCATCCTCATCCTCATCCTCATCCTCATCCTCATCCTCATCCTCATCCTCATCCTCATCCTCATCCTCATCCTCATCCTCATCCCTATCCCCATCCCCATCCCCATCCTCATCCCCATCCTCATCCTCATCCTCATCCTCATCCTCATCCTCATCCTCCGCTTCCTCCCCTTCCTCATCTCCACTTCCTCAGGGTGCCAGCTGAGCTCCCACTCCCAGGCACTCGCTTTCCCTCCCCGTGCCGAGCAAGAGCTGCCCGTGCCTCTTGGCATGGAACCCTTTGGGGTGCAGGTGGGGACCCCTCCCAGCAGCCACTGTGAGGAGAGGACGGGCTGTGACAGCAGCAGCCGGGCCGGGGTGAGGCGCACGCCGGAGCATCGTGCCCATTGCCAGCCGGCAGCGCCATGCTCAGGGATGCTGTGCTGGAGGGTGGGACCCCTGTGTGGCTACAGTGCTCCCCAGGACCTTGTACAGGGTCCCCCCAGTGACCCACCCAGCCAGGGGCTCCCTGTGACACCCCAGTCAGGGCTGGGCCCCCGGGGCTGGGTCACAGTCATTTTTCTCTTTCTTTGAGGCAGACCCTTGCCCACCTTCTGCCTGCACTGAAGAAATGTGAGGTTTATCTCCCATGTGGGCAGCAAATACATTGGGGGGACTCTGCCCTGCACCCACACACCAGCACTGGCAGCCGCTGCCCCTCAGGAGGCTTTATCCCTGGCTCATTTGCCCTGGCTTGTGGCAGCACCGTGGGTCCAGCATGGTATCTCAGATGGGCAGGGCCAGGGGCCTCTCCCTGGGAAGAGGGGCTGGCTGAGTGGGAGCCTGGCTGTCCCATCCAACCCCCATGGGCTGTGTACCCACTGGGAAGGGCTGGGGTAGGATGAGGTGGCTGCATTGGCCAAGGCAATGGCTGGTGGGGCCAGCTTGGGTGGTGCTCCCTAGGTACCAAACACATCTTCACGCCCAGGTAAAGTCCAGCAAGGAGGAAAAGGCAGAAGAAATCCCATCATGACCCCTGCAACGGGCTCCCTTTGGTGCAGGAGGAATGCAGGGCAGCGTTAGTGTTGGGCACTTGTGCACCCTTGCTTTGGGCTTGCCAGGAGCAAAAGGGCACCAAAAATGGTCACATCCAGCCCTGTTCTTCCCCAGTTCCTGCCCCTGCAAGACCAAGCACTGAGTGTTTTTCTCCCCCAGTGAGGTTCTGTTGGAAGCACCAGAGATTCCTCCAGACAGGGACTGCTGCACAGTGCTGTGACTTTGGGGGCAAGATTCATCCCCCTCCTAATTGCATAAAAAAACATTAAAAAATCTCATTGCTTTGTCTAAGCAGTATGTAGATTCTGGGCTCACAGGCATGGCCGAGCAGAAATGCAGGGGGCATTTTTATCTGCTCCTGGAAATGAGTTTGCGTTGCTGAGGATGAAGGGTTTGATTTTTGGAGCTGTTGAGCCTGGCATGGGCTGGGCTGTGGGTTCAAGGGCTCTTCCAACTGCCCTCAGCCTCATCACCAGCCCAGCCCATGGGGCCGGCACTGCAACCCCCTGCATTTATTTTTCATGTCTGATTTCTCCCAGTGTTTGAAACACTAAATGTGCTGCATTGTAGCATCTGTTTTTGTGGTATTTCCAGCCCAGCTGGAAGCAGGAGGCACTCGAAATTCAGAGATGGAAAAAAAAAGGATCTGGTGAGATTTTGTCTTCCTGCCAAACTCACCAAACCCAGGATGCCGGGAGAGCCCTGCTGTGGGCGCAACATCCTGGGCCCTCAACTCTTCCATCCGTTTCTGGTTGTCTGCTCTTTGCTCATCCCAAACCATCCTCTCATTCCCAAATCACTTTCAGGACGCTGCACAAAGCCTGACCCTGCTGTCGGAGCTGTGGATGGGCGGATAATACAGTCGCTGAATTTATTTCACCTTTTCCTCTGGTTGCGAATTGTCCGGGAGCAGATGGTGATTTTCTCAAGTGTATCCGTTATTCGAAGTCACTCACTGAGACAGCGATGGCTCAAACAAATCCCAGGCCCCCTGCAAAGCCATCATTTGGTCTTTCCATCTGCCCAGCCGCCGCGGTCGGCGTGGGCTCGGCTTCCGCCAGCGCTCCAGAGGGAAGCGGGGAGCCAGGAGAGCCGGTGCATGTGGTCAGCCCCGCTGTCTGCACCTCTCTCCCGCTTCATCTCTGTGGAATGCTGAGCTCTGGAGGGTGGCAGGAGCGACTGGGATCCACATCCCACCTTTACTGGGGTTTGGGAGGTTTGGGGCTGCGCTGTCTCGCTCGCATGGTGCAGTGCAGTGACAGGGTGAGGGTAACTCACTGGGACAGTGCCCAGTTGCAAACCAGGAAGCTGCTTCTCAGGAGAGGATGCCAGAGGCTGTTTCTGCTGCACCTCCCTGCCTGGCCGCAGAGGAAATGGATGTTTTTAAGGTGGTGAAACACCGAAACAGCCCCACGAAACCTGAGACCTCATGTGTGCGGTGTCCCTGCGGCACAGGCTGGTGTCGCAGCCGGGGCTGGAGGTGGTGAGGGTTTGTCTCTGCAGGGATGTGCCCGTCTTCGGGTGATGGATAGGGAAAGGGGACCTGCAAAAGCAGCCTGAGGACGACTGTAGGTGGCCAGAGGCCTCCCTGTGTTGGTGGCACCTTGTTGGAGAAGCCTGGGCAGGTCTGCGAGGGATGGGCTTTGACTGGTGGCTTCTACCAACCTCCTCCAGTACTTGCAAGGAGACCTGTGTGCCCGGGCTCTGCTCTGGGCTTTGGTAGATTGGGAAGGGGCCAGGTGCAGGCTGTGATCCATCCCCAGGATAACCCCCACCCCCAAAACACAATAGGGTTATTGTGAAAATGAAGAGAACTGGGGAGAAACACATGAATTCTCAAGCTCACTCTCAGCCCAGCAGTCAGTCCCTGGAGCTGGGGCTCCAACTTCCCCACCCAGAGAGGGGCCGAGCCAGAGAAATGCTCCCGCAGCGATCTGCTCCCTCCTCCTGGCTGCATTTCCCCCTTTTTTTTTTTTTTNTTTTTTCCCTCCCTCCCACATCTTCTTTCTTATTTCCTCCCCAGCAGAGACGCAGAGGTGGCCGGAGGGGACTCGGTGTCCTCTCGCAGGGATACCAGGGCCACGCAGAGGGCACTGGGGGGGCTGTGAAGGGTTTTCAAAGGGTGAAACACTTTGAAATGCAGTTTCCTCTCCCCTCTTCACCTCCCCCCGGGCTAAACAAATACCCCCCGGCCGGGAGATGCCTCCCGCATCCCGCAGGCTTTTGTTTCCCAGGCTTTTGTCTAGGGCTGGGAAAGGGGCCAGGATCCTTCAGCCTCCCCAGGGACACACATGCAGACAGGGTCTTGCCTGCTTGGGATGCTGCGAGGGAGGCAGGAGGTGCGAGCTGCCTGTGCCCGCTGCCGCAGGGCTTGGGGACATCCCATGAGCCATCTTGGTGTCCCTTAGTGGCCTCCAGCCGCTGTCCCCCTTGCCTGTCACATCACTGGCACTTTCTGCCCATCCCTGGGAGCTACTCATGGGACAGATCCTGGTCCATCCTGCCCCCACTGTGTCCCCTCTTGGCATCCTGCCACCAGCACAGCCTGCAGGCTCTGTGCATGGCCAGTGCCACCAGCTCATGCCCTCTCTGTGGACATCCCCAGATTTACACCCATCACCCACGGGACCCTCCAGGCAGAGGGTCACCGGCTGCATCCCCATCACAGGGACTCTACAGAAGCCCAAGCAGAAATTCTGTGGGTTTTACAGTGACCTCTGGCCCTCAGGAACCCATCACCTGGCTTTTCATTTACATCCCAAAAGCCCCCTTAATTACACCTCGGGGAGGGATGACTTCAGGGATTTGCTTTTTGGGGCAAAATGTTGATGGGAAAAAATCCTGTGAACAGTCAGACATCCCTGAGAGACTGAGGAGACTGGAGAGCCAGCCTCAAGCCTGTCCCTGCCAGTGACGAGAAACACCTTGATGAACTCAAAGCAAAGGTGAGACTCCAAACAAACACTCTGGAAACCAAACCCTCTGAGAGCCAAACCCCATCTTTTCCGTAGGGCAAAGTGTTTCTCCGGACTACGTTTGGAGGAAAACAGGATTGTTCGAAATGTCCCCTGTTGTTCCTGCCTCTCGCCAGGAATTACAAAAAGAAAATAAATACCCTATTTTTGTTATTGAAACTTTGGAAGTTCCCCTGGGAAGAGCAGACACCGTTTGCCCCAGCGCCACAGTCCCTTCATGTCCCTGTCCCTGTGGGGCCAGGCAGCCGACGCTGGTCCAGCCTCTCTGGCCAGCTGCAGCCAGGGATGTGCAGAGCCTTTCCAGACAACAAAAGCTCCCTGGCTGCCTGATTTTCCTCTGCCTTATCTCCCTCCGCGATAGCCAGGTTATCGGGAAATGGAAAAGGGCTCAGGACAGCCTGATCCCAATCCCTGGGGGCCAGGAGATGGTTGGGGTGGGGGGGCGGGCAAAGCTTTGCGTAGGCGGGGGGCTGTCAGCACTCAGGGGTCCTATCCTGCGTGGGGCAGAGCCCTTTTTCTCCCACTGACATCTTCCTTGCCTGCAGTGGGGTGAGCAAAACCTCCTTGGGGAGCAGCTTTGGAGCCTGGGTGAGCACTGAGACCTCCGGTCCCCTCCTGGACGCCCACCCGGGGGCAGCCGCGGGAGGCTGAGCCCCGGCGGGGTGGGCGGAGGAGCTGCGGGGCTGGACGGTGGGAGAGCAGCCCCGGCACCGCGCTTGTCACCCAGACAAGAGATCAATAACTAATTTCACTGCAGCAGCAGCGCCGGGTTTTTTCCAATAATTGTGAGCCGGCGGTGGGGAATGAGGCTCTCAGCACCGCTCCACACCAGCCTGCACCCGATCAATCGCCACACCGCTGGGGCAGCAGGAAAACTCATTTTTCTCCTTTTCTTCCCTCTCTTTCCTTCTCTCCTTCCTTATCCCACTCCATTCCCTCCTCCTCCTGCTGTGGCGCTGCCTGAGCTTGAGGGCTGTGTCCCCACGCTGGGTGAGATGTGGACTTGGGCTTTCCCGAGCTGGCCCACGGTGGTGGGGACAATGGCTGAGCCTCCTGGGCTGCCTCAACAGCCCGGAGCACTTTGGCCCTGTCACCCACGGGCCGGTCCCAGCAGCTCGGGTGAAGGTGGCAGAGCAGAGATTTCTCCTCTCCTTGGTGGGATCAGGGGCTCCCAAGGGTGCCTTGGCTACTGCATTATGACTTTTGGTGGCCTGTTGGTGCTTTTTGTGGTCCAAATGTGACTCTTACTTTTTATTGCCATTTTTCCCTGGGTTTTCATTCCCTGAGCTATTGGTCTGCTCCAGGTCAAGGATCCTACTGAGTCTCTCCTGTAATTATCCTTTATCCCTTCTGCTTCTGCAATTCTGCAGTGCCTCAGTTTCCCTCTTTGTATCTGTGATGGAGGGGGCTGAGAACATCTCTTCCTGCTCCTTCTTGTGCCATTACGAGCCACCATGAGCTCCATGTCCAAGGCAGAAGGGTTACTGGTTTCCAGCTCACAGGGTAGTGCTTGGCTTTGGGGTCCCCAGAACCATGGAGTCCCATGATCCCTGCACCTGTGAGGTGGCAGAGAGGGATGCTGCGTGCTCAGTATCTCCCTGGAATTGAGAGATGCTCCAAGGTGGAGTCTGGAGGCACCTTTGGATCTCTCCAGCACCTGAAATGGGTTGTGTATGAGGTGCTTGGGCAGGGCAGGGAGGAAGGCTCAACTGTGGGTTTGTCACTGCAGCACCTTCCAAGCCCATCCAAGCCCTGTACACCCCATGAAGGTGGCAGCAGTGCAGCCCCTTGTTCTTCTCCCTTATTTAAGAGCCCTCTCCCTGGTTCCCCAGGACCATCCCCATGAATTAAAGACTGCATTTGCTGCAGATCACTGAGAGCTGCCTGCATAATTTCAAAGTTTTATGACTTGCCTTGAAGGCTCCTATTGATTGGGGTCCTCTGCGGCTGATGGAGCTTTTAGTATGGCCTGGACTGGGCAAGCAAGGCTGGAATCTCAGCCTGCCCAGCTTAGCTAAACCATGGCTTAAAACCTCTGTGGCATGAGCACCAGGCCACTGCTGCTCCCGGGAGAGTCTCCATGTGCACGTCCACACCGGAGCTGTTTGCACTTTGAGGTGCTTTTTGGCTTCTCAGTCTTAGCCCAAGAGCTGAGACTCCCTATGGGGCCATGCCACTTCCCACATGGGGTTTAACCTGCAGAATTATTTTCCTGGGTGGGTTTGAAGTCGCTTTAGGAGTTGGAGAGAGGGCATTTTGAGGGGTTTCTGTCCTGCTGAGGCTCCAGGCACTACTCACTTTCATGGGGCAGAGGGATGCTCATGGGATTTGGAGTTTATGTGCGACACTACTGGTGCAACCAACAGCTTCCCAGTGAGTCACGCTGTGCTGGCACAGACACACACGTGGTCCAGCAAGGAAACCAGGAGCATCTCTGCACAGCTGCCATCTGCTCTGTGGCTTGGCTTTGGAGAGGAGTTGGTATCACCTTCACTTTCAAGCTCTCCCTGCTACTGCTGGAGGCTGTGGAGCTTCAAGGGCCACGGCACAGCCAGGGAGGGCCACTGACCATCCTTTGTGCTGGGAGATGGGTGCACCCCACCAGCCCCAGCACCCCCACACCTCCCATGCCAGCACTCTCTCTAGGTACCACGCACAGCTGAGGGTTTTGCCCACTCCACCACTTGCACAGAGCTGGGACTGGTGGCCAGGAACCCCCTTCCCAGTGGCTGTTTGACCTCAGAGAATGCGCAGGGGTTGGTGATGAGTGTGGCCAAGCTGTGACTCTGCAGCCACGGAATTGGATACTTCCACCCTTTCCCGATTTTTGTGCCCTTGGGGGCCCCCTGCTCTCACTCCCTTTCCCCCCCCCACTCCCAGGGGGGCCAGTGCATGTCTGGGCTGGAGTTTGGGACAGCAGGAGGGAGGTGGTGGGAGACCCCATGGCTCCTTTAAGAAACCCACAACCGGCTCCAGAAACCAGCTCAAGGTCACAGCGGGAACCTGCGGACTTGGCAGCAGCCAGCAAGGGAGGAGGGATGAAGGGAGGGAGGGAAGCAGCCCGAGATCAAAATGAAATCACAGCCAGGGAGAGGGGCTGGCTGACGGTGCAGCGCAGGCAGGAGGGAAGGTGGGGTGCAGCTGAGCAGGACATGCAGGGGAGTCCCACCCATGGGTGTTCCCCCCGGGATTGCTGCAGCCCCAACCCCAGCACGGAGCCTTGAAGCTTCCCTGTGCCCCCCAGCTCAGAGCCCGGTGCCCTCCTCAGCTCCAGCCAATGTGCCCACGGTGGTTCCAGCCAAGGAAAGTCCCTCTGTGCCCCTGGAGCCACCCTGGGAATGCTGGAGTCACTTCCCTCCCACGGGACTTCCTGGGCTCCACAGGAGGTTTTCCAGCTCCAAGAGGAGCAGAGGAGGAGGAAGCTGCTGGCTGGGAGGGTTGGATCCTGCAGCTCATGGCATGGTCCACTTCCAAACTTTTACCTTATTTTCTTTTTAAAGCAGCAGTTCCCAGAGTCCTGTGATCGCTGCTGAGTCTCTGCCTTCATTTTGGGCCAGGAGGACCTTTGGAGCCACCCTCGCCAGAGACCAGAGTGGACAAAACCAAGTCTTTAAAGGCTCAAACCCCAGGAGTTAATACAAATTAATTAAAAACTCACAACATTTCATTATTTGAATCTTTGGTATTGAAATGAGCCTCATAATTCTGGGTGCTCCAGCTTGCCCTCTGGGCAGGTAAAGCTGGGTGAGGTGAAGGCACCAGGGATGAAGATAAATACTGTTGGAGAGGGGATGCTCACAGCAGGATTAGCACATCCCTTCACAGCGTTAGGACCTGATCCTGTCCCAAGGCCATGCAGGGAGCCCCTGGCTGAACCCATTGCGGGGTCTGGGGGCACAGGCAGGAGCTCAGGCAGACCTGACCCCAGCTGAGGTTGAGCTGTGGCTCTGAAGCTGCTCATTCTGGGGTTGGTTCAGCGATGCCCAATTTTAATTTTCATCAGCAGAATTAATCTGTGGAGTTATTTTCCCTTCCTCCCCCTCCCCTTCCTCTCCTCCCCGCTTTATTCAAAGAATTTGATCATTTCTCCCAAGAGCTCGGTACCATTAACATTCACTCCCAACGCGCACGAGCTGTGCTGCATCCCCAAGTGCTGCTCCTGCTGCCAGCCCTGGTACCCGACCAGGCTCGGGTGAAACCTGGTCATCAGCTTCTCCTTCCAACAGCCCGGGCTGGGAGAGCCCTTCCACCCCCTAAATCCACACCTGCTATCCCCCAAATCCACACCTGGCTGCCACGGCACAGCAAAGGAGGATGGCATCCTGAACTCCAGCTTTGCTCTGCTGGAGCCTGGGCTTCCCCAGCAAATTAAAGCCAAGGGGCTCTGGGAAGAGCACCCAAGGCAGAGGAATGGGCAAGTGTTACAAGGTTTGCTGGTTTCAGTCAAGCAGATTGGTGACCTGGGGCTTTCCTGGAGTTGCGTAAATTTTCAGGCTTGTTTTTCATTAATAAGGGTTAACTAACAAATTAATGTTGTTATTATTGCTATTATTAGTGTTATTATCACTGATGTTATTAAATATTGCGGGCCAGGCTGCCTTCCCCAGCACTGAGCAGCCGTGGTTGGCACAGCCTCGTCCACCCAGCACCGTGCCCGGGCTCCGAGTGCTCTACAGGTCTGTGTGCTATAGATCAATAGGTAATCTTTACAATCTATATGGGAAGGTGTTTGGTCTGAGAATTTGCTTTCTTTGCTCAGTTGAGGTCTGAAGGGGGGGCCAAGAGCTTGGGAAATTGGGAACAGAGGAAACATGGAGCCTGGTAGGTTTAATGGTTGGCTTGAGTGTGGTGGGGAGCACCATTACCTGTGCCCAAACCCAGCCAGGTTTCACTCTGGAGTTCCCCAAAAGCTTTTCTTGACCCCCATTTCAGGCCCTTTTTTCCTCCACAGGTGCCCCAGCAGCAGCACTAACCCACACGTGCAGCCACTTGCTTTGCATCCGAGGAATGCTGATGGGCAGTACCAGTCCCAGGCAGAAAAAAGGGACTTTTGCAGCAGCTGCTGCCTGTTGGATGTTGTTGAAGGCAGCAGTGGCAGCACCTGCCTGTGTGCAGGCACTGCACCCACCTGTGCCCACCACGATGAACCATTTCCTTCCCAAACACGAGCCCTCACAGGATTCATTTCCTGCCTGGGAAATGAAATCAGCTCTGAATGGGAAGTGCAACCAAGCTGGCCCAGCCCAGGAAGAAAAAGGGCAGCAAAAGAAAAACAAATTCAGAAGCTGGAATGGAAAAAAAAAAGAAGTTAAATGCTGTGTGTGCTGCTGTCCCTGTCACTCCCTCCACACACAAAACCATGGTCGGGAAGGCTGGTTTGTCCCACCAAGGTGATGCAGAAAGGGGTGGTTTTTCCTTCAGCAGGATTCCTGCTTCAACACAGTCCTTTTCTTCCAGTTCTGGCTCTGGAGAAGGGAGCAGCTGGGTGCTGAGCCCGCCACAGCCCAGCCGTGCAGCCGGGCGAGGGCAAAGAGGCGTTAGCTGAGGCAGGGAGCCGAGAGCTTTATTTTTAGTCTTGGTTTAACAAGTATTAATTAATAAGAGTGCAAATGCTAATGCCGAGATGACACAAACTGTGTTGCCTGAAATGAATGTTTGGGGCTTGTCTGTGCCAGGATTTACAGCCGGGTGGGTTCACAGGGGCGAAATCATTGCTCAAACTGCAAGGATAAGCTGAGCCGGCTTCTTCCCACCGGGAGCGGCATCGGCCGTGCCGCAATGGGATGTGCCGGGGGCTCCGGGGCCGCGCCGGGGACTCGGGGCTGGGCTCGGGGCTGGCTCCGCAGCAGCGCCTTGTGGTGCCACACCAGCTCATCCCTCCCTGCCGAAATCTCCCAGGAAGTTTTGCAAAGTGTGGATTATTTTACTCTCTGCCGGTCGGAGATGTAGGGCCATGCCTTGCAGAAGGATTCTTTCACCTAGTGAAGACTTGAATCTTTGGAAAAAAATATTCTCTTTCCCCTGGTCAGGTCCCTCTGTCCTGCTCATTCCTTGCCCACATTTTCTTGCTCTGAGGCTCAGGAGAATGAAGAGGTGAAGAAATGTCCCATGGCAGTAAGACTTGAAGAGTTTTTCCCATCAGCACCAGCATTCTGTCTGGGTTTGCTGGCATCACAGAAATTATGAACTTGAAGCTCCATCAGAGCTAAGGCTGTTTTTAGGATGTTTTTAGGTTTCCAGTGATGTGCTGTGAGACAGGGTGATGGTGGTGTGGGATCCTGTGAGTCATCCAGTGACTTGAACCTCTCCGGTGGGGTTCTTGAATCTTTGCAGGGACGGAAGAGCTCAGTCCAGGCCAGGTTTTCCTCCTTCTTTCTCCTCTCAACTGCAAGCAGGAGGGAGCTGCTACCTGCCTGACACAGCTGCTGCTGCTGCTTTCGAAGCCCAGCCGCCTCCAGCAAGCCCTGCTCACCTGGGATGATGGGATGGCAGAGAGCGGGAGGCCGAGGAGCGTGGCCAGTGCAAGCCAGGCACGTGCCATGCACTGGGAGCCAGGGACACTGCTCGGTGTCCACACTGCATCCTCCCTCTGCATCCTCTCACTGCATCCTCCCTCTGCATCCTGCTGCTGCATCCTCCCAGGGCACACCTCATCCTCCTCAGAGCGCTTGCTGCATCCCCCAGCTCCTGAGCTGGGGCAGAGACAGGAGCTGGCAGGACTCCCATGGGGGGACTGGGTCCCATGCCGGGGGTCTCCCTGTCACCTGAGGGGGCTCAGCTGCCATTTTGGGAAAGCCAGGAAGGGCTGAGTTGTTTTTCTTCAATGGGCTGGAAGGATACAGCACTGAGAGTGTGCAGGGAGGTGTCACTCACCAGGGTGATGTGGTGGTTCAGGGTGAGGGGGGCACAGGGTGGGATTGTGGGGTGCTGCACTGGGGCTCAGCAGTGCCAGAAAACCCCTGGTCTGGGGGTTTGGGTGGTAGACTGGAGCCACTGGGTCACTGGAGCAGGGTGCTTGGGTGCAATGGTTAGAGCTTAGAAATTAAAGCAATTTAGCCCTGCCTCATCCAAGCCAGCAGACAGCCCTGCACTGGGGTTGGGGGGTGAGGATGCTCTGGAGTGGCCCCTCACAGCCCCTCATCACCCCACAGGGACCCAGCTAGGGCACTGGGGACCACACAAGAAATCCTCACCCATGGCCTCACCAAACTCACCCACCTCCCCTTGGGCTGGGTGGTGCCATGGCTGTGTTTTCCAGGGAGGGATGCATGGGCAGGATTGCATGGCCATGGCCAAGGGCTGGCTCCCCAAACAGCGCTGCCACGCTGCTCTTCAGCAGCTCTGTTCTATCATCGAATTTTAATTTAGTTAGTTGAGTTCTTTAAACAGTGTGAACTTGCTAAGTGCTTTGCATATTTTATACTCATGAGTAACATTTATCAAACAGAAAGTACAATTAATCAAAGAGGGGAGCATTTGTAACTTGGAGCAGTTTGTATTCTCTCTCTTTTCCTCCCTGCTGTGCCTTTCCTCTGTGTCTCCCTCCTCTTCCTCTTCACTGCCCTGCACTGGCCAGGGAGCCAGGACAGCTTCAGAGTGATCTACGCATGTACACACACACATACATACTCCCTCTCTCTCCCTCTTTCCCCTCACCAAAACATGTACACCATACAAACACATAAAAATATGTTTTATATATGTATGTATGTGTGTGTATATATATCTATATATCTATATATATCTTTGTGTACCTATATATATGCATATACCTGTATCTGTCTATCTGGTACACAAATACATGTGTATATATGTATGGTGTATATGGTATGCTGTATATATAATATATATAGGCATAAACAGTCCATTTACACTATATATGTGTATATATACACATATATACACAGTTATATTCACAATATTATATACACATTGCATAGTATTTATATATCATATATTATCTACCCATTATCTACTAGCTGGTATACAGCATGCAGTTTATAGTCTATCACGTCTATTATACTATGTATAATAAATACATTTTTTATATTTTGGGCTGTTGGGGGGGTCAGCAATGGTGGTGGTGGTGCTGCTGCAGCCTCCTAATGATAGCCAGCAGCCGAGGGAGTGAGATGGGATGGACGGTCCCAGCCCCGAGCCATGCCAGGTGGACACCTGGCCAGCAGAAGTGCCTGACCAGCTCCAGATTGTTTGAGGACAGCAACCAGTAGCTGGTGGCAAGGACATGGGAAGCCCTGACAAGGGCAGGAGTGTGGCTGCAGCCTCCCAGCCCATGTCCCCTCTCCTCACTGGGTGCTTGGGATGCGGTGCAGACCAGGGGCTGCTTCTGGGACAAACAGCAAAGGGACAATGACCTCTGTCCCCAAGACATCTGTGTTTAAGGGTAGAATCACCCAAACCATGTCAGCTTTTGGCTACAAAGGCCCCAGGGTGGCACAGGTAAAGCCCCTGCTGGTACCTGGAGAAGGGCTGGCACCAGTGCTGGAAGATGAGAGGTGATGGAGCATGGCTGGCACGAAGGGACCCGTGTCTCTGAGCGCCTTGGTGGCTCTCAGCAGAGCATGGAGAAACCCTGACCTGATTTATTCTGACTTCTCAAGCCTTGGCCATGGCACAGCAGAGGTGGCTGAAGGAGCTGGGCAATCGTGGACATAAGGCAGGTTTGGCCAGGGTTCAACCCTGCTGCTGAGGCAGAGCAGAGGAGATGGGAACATCCCGTGTGGTTCCCAGGAAAGTACCTCAGGGCTCTTCCCATGGCCTTGGAGGTTTCAGTGCTCTATTAATTGCCATTAATGGCAGCACACGGGGCAGGAGGTGCCCACCTGGACCCGGGTTAAACGGCACCAAGGGAAGGGCTGTGCCGGCGCTGCAGGACCTGCCTTGCAAATCACCTGCAACAACATGTGCCGTCCTGGTCACCTCTTCTCAAAAATGATAGTGCAAAATTAATTAGAATTAATTAATCAGAAAAGGGTAATAAGGGTGATTAAGCACCTGGGGAAAAGAAAAAAAAATATTCCTGAAGAGCAATTGCAGCACCATGATTGCCTTGGAAGGTGGTGAGTGAGTAGGAGCAGGAGGGAGGGTGTGCAGGGAAACAAATGGGCTGGAGAGAGGGGTCTGGGGGGTGTTTTCTGTCTCGTTGCACAAGGAATTACTGAGCGACAAGATTGAAACCCGTCAGAGGAAAAGCATTTCCCAGCAGCAGTGACCACGGGGAGGCAGCTGAGCCCAGGAGGGCACGGGAGGCTCTGCGGCAGGGCTGGAGCTGTGGCTGCTGCTGCCACTCTTTTTTGCAGATTTGGCTTTGCACAAACTGGCCCCAAGGTTGGACATGTCTCCAGCAGAGTGGACTCAACAGTGAGTCCTCAATGCTGGGACCCTCACCCCCAGCTGGGCTCAGGAACATGGTGAGCTCAGGGACACAGTTCAGTTTCCCTTTTAATTTTCAGCCACACTCTCTTACCTTAATGAAATTAATAATAATATAAAATTTGCAAACAAGATCTGCCCCTGAGTTAAGGCAACTGCTGCAGGTTTCATTGTAATCTGAGGGGCCAAAGCAGAGCCCCAGTCCCTCGAAGGGATGGGAGCACTGTTCCCTTCCTGCTATCATGAAGGGTTTTGGCAATAGGGAAGGATGGAGGAGGTGGCTGGGGCTTAATGGAAAGAGTCTTCGGGAGCCCCAGTGCAGCTCAGTGAAATGAAGGATAAAAGTGTCTTTTGTTGGGGAAGCAGAGGGAGCAAATACTGCAGGCACCATGGAAAATAGGTGGCATGGATGGGATGCAGGTGCCCATTGCCTGCTTGAAAACACAGGTGACAACTGGAGCGATGCAACGGCTGCTGGCAGCTTCGGTGAGGGGAAAACTGGTGGGTTTGGGTCATTCAGGTGCCTGTGCATGGGGACACTCACCCCCAGGCACCTCCCAAACACCCTTCCTGCCTGTGAGCAGCGAGGTGCCACCACCCTGTGCTCAGTGTCCTCTCCCTGGTGACAAAGAGCCTTGTTTCTTTAAAATCTGAAAAACAAAGTGGGGTGCAAGCAGTGCTTTTTGTGCATAGAGATGCTCTCACTGTGTCCCCTGTTCTGCAGTTGACTAAACACACACTCCTTGTCTCAGCCCCCAGCTCAGGTCAGTGCTGTCCCCGGCACACTCAGGTCCTTTTACAAGGACTCAGGGGACCTGGGGGCCCAAAAGCTGTCCCAGGGTGATGGTTGCTTGCCCAAATGTGGGGATTCCCTTTCTTATGTCCCATGAAAGGATGGCAAGGGGTTCTGTCCCTGAGGCTACATCCTGGTTTGCCATGGATTTCTGGATGGCTATGGCATGAGCAGCTCTGTTTTGGGGACAGCAAGACTTTGCTTGGGCCATTAGGATATTTTGGGATAGGTGGATGCTGGGAACGGGCCCTGCTCCCCCTGTGCCCATGCAGCATTGCCCCTGTTGCCACTGCCTTCTGAGAGCTTTCAGTGATTTCAGGCAGATTTTGTCCCTACAGGTTTCATGAAACTCGGTTTCTGGAGAAGGTGAGGGAGGGAATCAGCCCATATTACACCAGAAACCAGAGAATCCACGCCAGCCTCCATTCCCCACAGACACGACTGTAGCCAACCCAGCTTTGTCACTGTCCCCACAGCAATCCTCTTCCGAAGGGCTTGGGCACCTCCAGGTGCCATTAACCCTGTCCTGCTGGGGTGGGGGTATTGTGGGGTGGGATAAGATCCCAAAAGGGGATGGTCTCAGCTGCACTGGGGAGGGGGACACAGCTGTGACGAGCCCGTCGGGCCTCAGCTCCCCACATGCTGGCGCGGCAGGACCAGGCAGGGAGGGCACGGGGGGGCTGGGGCACTCGGAGCAGTGGGATCAGTGCCCGCCCTGGGCACTGGGTGGGCACAAGTACGGGAACGGGCATGTGAGGGGCCAGTGTCAGTCGGGATCGGGTCTGTCGGTGCTGTGGTGTGTTGGTATTGGGGTCTGCCAGTGCTGGGGTCTGCCGGTGCCGGGTTCTGTCGGTGCCAGGTTCTGTCGGTACCGGGCTCTGTCGCTGCTGGGTTCTGTCGGTGCTGGGTTCTATCAGTACCAGGTTCTGTC
>VZRS01011907.1:0-11254 GCA_013398055.1 Ifrita kowaldi
CAGAGCTGCCTCCAGCTCGGGGGAACCCAACAGCAGAAGAACGTGGAGCTGCTGGAGCAAATCCAGAGGAGGCCATGGAGATGCTCCAGGGCTGGAGCCCCTCTGCTCTGGAGCCAGGCTGGGAGAGCTGGGGGTGCTCACCTGGAGAGGAGAAGGCTCCAGGGAGAGCTCAGAGCCCCTTGCAGGGCCTAAAGGGGCTCCAGGAGAGCTGGAGAGGGACTGGGGACAAGGGCTGGAGGGACAGGACACAGGGAATGGCTTCCCACTGCCAGAGGGCAGGGATGGATGGGATATTGGGCAGGAATTGTTCCCTGGGAGGGTGGGCAGGCCCTGGCACAGGGTGCCCAGAGCAGCTGTGGCTGCCCCTGGATCCCTGGCAGTGTCCGAGGTTAGGGTGGATGGGGCTTGGAGCAGCCTGGGACAGTGGGAGGTGTCCCTGAAATCAGGTTGGAACAAGATTGTTTATGAGGTTCCTTCCAACCCGAACCATTCAAGAATTCTATGGAATTTTCGATATTTCCCTTGGCTTAGGGTTGAGAGCGACCCCCTTTCCATGTGAGAACAACTCCGTGCAAGAACCCAACCATGAACAGGCATCAACCCTGGCTCAAATAAAATAATTCTTTAATAACATCAGCAATTTTTAGGAAATAAACTCATTTCCCTGCTTTTTTTTGTTTGTTTTTGAAGCACCGAACGTGGCAGGACGAACAGCGGAGGGATAGGGATAAATAAAGAAATAAAGGGAAAGGAATCATATGGAAGCAATTAGCAGGAACTTCAGTCAGGAAAAGCTGGAGGTGCTTGTAGCATTAGGGCTCAAGTGATCGGTGCTGCGGGACCATAACTCACCCACACTCCTGGCATTTTCCCTGCAGATGTGCGTTTTATGCGGGAATATCAGCTTACCCCTTGGAAAAGTTAACCTGGGGAGGGCTGTCCAGTCCTGGAAGTGCTCCAGGGAGGGTTGGATGTTGGGATTTACCCACAGGCTGGGGGAGAGAGGGGTTCATTGGGGACTGGGGTTAATGTGGCAGCCAGAGGGGGAGGTTGGACGCTTTGTCTTGGGAGAAAGGAAATTCCCCTGGTTGTAGAATTCCCAGGGATTTGGACAAGTACTGGAAAAGGCAAAACTTTCCCATTTTTGGGAAGGAGGGCAAGGAGAATTTGGAGTTTCTTGAGGAGGATGCTCTCCCTGCCCTGCTCGCCACGCACTGCACGCAGCAGGAGCAGCCCTGAAGATCAACTCCACTGGAAGCAGTTCGGTGATTCCAAAGGGAAAGGATGACCCCTTGCTCCACAAAAAGCAGTTCTGATCTTTTTCCCCTTCCCCGGTGCAAGGCTGCAACAAATGCTGGGCTTTCCCATGGGGCTGGAACTGTAATTCCCAGCTGGGTTTGTACCACAGAGCCCCTTGGAAGAGCGACGCATCCGGGCTTTTCTGCGAGGCTTTTTTGGGGGGGATAAATGATTCCCTGAGGTGGGGATGCTCCAAGTCCCCTGTGGAGATCAGCAGGACCTTTGGAGGGCTCTCAGGCCTCAGCTGAGGAATTTGGGATGCTGCCCACATGGAGGGGCAGGATGAGGCTGGAGAGGCTTTGGTGTCCATCAGGAGGATGAGAGGATGGCGAGGCATGAAAAAGGGAAGAGATTTTTAACTCATAACAGAGATCCATTTTCCCATCCTAATTTAACTTACCCGAGCTAAAACTCCTCCCATTGCTGTCTGGGGGGACATCCAGGGATTTTGGAGAGTGATTTGGGGAGCAATGGCAGGGCCAGCCCCAATCCCTCTGCTCGAGGACACCCAAGGGCTCATCCCTGCTGATGGCCACGGGGCCGGCTGACACCAGGGACAGACCCTCGGCGTTGGGACATTTTTCTGTTCCACATCCCAGCTCCAGGCTTTGGGAATGAAAACTTTCCAGCACCACTCTCTGCCTGCACAGAGGATGGAAGAAACGGTTGTGAAAAGGGTTCTGGGGGTCCTGGGATGGGGCAGTTTTGAATTTGGGGTTTGTTTTCCGTCATCTCTTGAGGGAAATTCCAGCTCCCTGGATTGTGGTGTGGCACAGGAGATCCATCTCAGGAGGAGCAGGGAAAACAACATTCCAGACCCAAACCTTCACCTGCCTCCTGTTTTTAGAGTGAAAAGTGATTTTTTTAAATTTATGTCTCTCTGGAAATGCCATTCCATCATCCCATCCAACGCCAGTGGGAAACAGCCCTATAAATAAACTCTTCATCCCTCTGCCTGTGTGATCCCAGAGTCTTGGAAAACAAAACTCTGTTTCCCCATCACACTGATCTTAACTCACAGTGAGCTCTCAGCCCTTTAGGGGCGTGTTTTCCAGAGGAAAATCCTAATGGATGTAAAATCCCCTCTCCAAGTCACCATAAACCCTCGGCATCGTCCCCATCAAAGGGCTCTGCGGGGCAAAGGGTTCCCAGGGGGCCTGTGAAGGGTGGGATCACTTTTTATAGGGGAATAATAGGGGGGGAAAGTAGGAGAGGAAAAAAACCCAGGGGGATTAAAAAAAAAAAAAGATAACATGGAAAAAAAAAGAAAGGAGAAAGAAAACAAATAGAAAAAAATAGATGGAAATGAAAATAGTGGAAGGGAAGAATAGAAAGAAAAAATAGAAATAGAGAAGGAAGAACATATTAAAGAAAAAGAAAAGGGAGAAAAAAAGATGAAATGGAAGGGGGAAAATGGAAAGCAAAAATAGAAAGAAAAGAGGGATCAAAATGGAAAGAAAAAAGAATGAAAAAAGAGAAAGAATAGAAAAAATAGAAAAAATAAATAGAAAAGTGGAAAGAAAATGGAAAGAAAAAATAATAATAACAGAAAAAGAAATAAAAATAGAAAAAAAGTAGGAAAATAGGAAGGAAAAGAAAAAATAGAAAAATAGAAAAATTAGAAAAATAGAAAGGAAAAATAGAAAAAAATAGAAAGAAAATTGGGAAAAAATGGGAAGAAAAAATTAAAAAGATAGAAAAAAATAAATAGAAAGACAAAAAGAAAGAAAAAAAGCCCTAAAGAAAAAAGGTCCCTCACGACCCTGGGATCGAATTGGAAAAGCAAATCCCACAGTGTCTCCAGTCCTGGGTTCGGTGCCGGAGGTGCCGCAGGGACCGGCAGGAATTCTTTATCCAGCCCCGAGATCCCGGGCTGTTCCTGGTGGGAGTCGGGAGCGGGATCTCATCCTGCCCATGGCTTTGGAGAACAATGAGGGGACGGGGAGGGGGAAAGGCCTTTTTGGGGCATGAATTTCATCTGCTCGGGGCCGGCGGGACAATGGCAGGAAAGGGCAGGGAAGCAGCGCCTGGAAAACACCGCTGGAGCCGCACAATGGGAACGCCGCGTGTGCACGGGCACGTTCCTGAGGAGCGAGGCAGGGAAGGGATGAAAGGAAGGCTCTTCCCATTCCTCTCCACCTTGAAAATCCTCTTATTCCCACCAAAACCTGCGCTGCACCATCCCAGCTGGAAAAGGGATGGGATCAGCTCCTCCCGTGCCCTTCTCCTCCCGTTAATTTGGAATTTGGGATGGTGGTTGGCCAAAGTGGAGAGGAGAAACTTTTGGCATTTCATAGTCCCTCTGTGCCAGAGCAGGGATAAATCCTTGCCATGGGTAAATCCCTGCCCTGGATAAATCCTTGCCATGGGTAAATCCCTGCCCTGGATAAATCCTTGCCATGGATAAATCCTTGCCATGGATAAATCCTTGCCATGGGTAAATCCTTGCCATGGATAAATGTGTGCCATGGACAAATCCTTGCCATGGATAAATCCCTGCCCTGGAAAAATCCTTACCATGGATAAATCCTTACCATGGATAAACCCCTGCCATGGACAAATCCTTACCATGGACAAATCCTCACCATGGATAAATCCTCACCATGGACAAATCCTTACCATGGATAAATCCTTACCGTGGATAAATGTGTGCCATGGATAAAACCCTGCCATGGATAAAGCCTTGCCATGGATAAACCTCTGCCCTGGATAAACCCCTGCCCTTGATAAATCCTCACCATGGATGAATCCTCACCATGGATAAACACCTGCCATGGATAAATCCATGCCCTGGTTTCCTCAGCCAACAGATCACCATTGATTTTTCCTGGCAGCCTTAGGAAAGACATTAAGGCACTGTTGGACAATGCCAAAGTGGAGGTTTTTTCCCTGGCTGGAAAGGGCACAGGAAAGGGGAGTTTGTGTCAGCAGCAGCTTCTCTCCAGAGCTGGTTGTGTCCAGGTGCTGAGTAATTGGTGGCACTGATATCCAAAGAGATTATTCCAGAGTTTTCTCCCCTTCCATCTGTAACTTCTCCCAGCAAGGAGCAGGAACCACTTGTAGAAGTCACCACAGAGGGCTGAAAATGGAGAAAAATAGTGAAAATAATGGAAAATCCATGGAAGCTCCTGGGCTGGGGACACAACCTCCTGCATCCCTCACTCCTTTTGCCCAGACAAAGCCCTTTGCCTGTGGGATATTGCAATTCTTGGGATTAATTCAGCTTTTACCTCCAAAAGAAAGTGACATTTTAATATTTCCAAGCTCACTTCTGTGTTAGCACTGAATAAATCCCCGGCTCTGCTTTGCCACTGACTCCTCTCTCCCGGGGCCACCTTTTCCTGCTGTTTAACAAGGAACTGCTGTCACCTTGAATAGGGAGAGCTTTGGAAATTGGATTTTGCATCTCCCAGGCCCCTCCTACAGAGCTCCTCACAACATTCCTGGCGCTATCTTTTAATTGCATTGCAAGACATCTCATCGGCGGCATCGCCGTGATCCCAGATCAGCCTTTCCCCATGAATATTGAACCAGCATTTTCATGGCACATGTCGGGAATCTCGGGGAGAAATGGAAGACAAGCGATGAAGGACTTGGGGAAAAAGACGTGTGTGGATAACGAAGAGGAAAACAACATCAGGAAAGCTCCTGGGGTGCAGGGGCAGCAAGGAAGGAGCAGCACAGAGTTAAATGTGATCACGGAGAGGAATAAAACCCTGGGGCTTGGGAGGATTTGGGTGTTGCTGGCAGCAGTTCAGGCCCCAGGGAAGGCTGGTGGGACAGATGTGGGGTCTAAATGAGCTGCTGGTGGGGGGCAAAAATGGCCAAAAACCAGTGGGAGGCTCATGGACCACTTCAGGCACCTGTGGTTCAAGGATCCCGGTCTTCCCAAGATGTCCTGGCACTGGACATCATTCCCAAATAATTTTCTCAGTTATTTAAGCTTGGCAAGTAACACTTCAACCTCAGCTGTGCCTGATCCAGAGCAAGCAGGGGCTGATTCCTCCCTTATTTCCAAGGCTGAGCTGCTGAGCTTTGCAGGGAAAACAACTTCCCTGCCTCTCCTGGTGAAGCTTTTCTGTTCTGCATCCAATGAATATTCATTGGACAGGAGAGGAGAGTCGGGAAGAGGGGAAGGCTGGGGCTGCAGCGGGCAAAGAGCTTTGAACCTCTGCTCCAGTATCAGCTCCTGGTCAAATCGAGGTAATAGAGAGGCTGTCTGCTCCCTACAGCTTGGAGAATCCCTGTTGAGGCTGTGGAAAAGCTCCATTCCCATGCGGATAAAGCAGGACTCGGCTTTCCTCTGGATCCTCCAAGGCCAGAACAGCTCCATGTCCCCCAGCTCGCAGGGATCTGGGCTGTGTAATCTCCTCAATCCCTTCTCCCCACCTCACTCCTGAGCTTTTCCAAGGTGCTGCCTTCTTCCAAGGTGCTGATCTTGCGGGCAGCGCTCCAGGCTGGAAGTGCAGGGATAACACCCAGCTCCATCATCCAAGGCAGGGAGAAAGTGTCAGGCCTAATGAAGCCCCGCTGATCCGGGCCCAGCCGAAATGTGTTGCAGGTGCTCGGTGAGGAGCAGAGAACAGATAATGAATAAAACATGTGGGGGCTGCAGCCTCCAGTGAGGGTGACAGGCTTGGCTCCCCGGGCTGGAGGGAAGCAGATGAAATATGAGTTGGAGCTCATCTGAAGAGCTCGTAACTAATCCAAGATGTTGCTCCGTGCAGCCGCGCTGCTGCGGGGAACGGGGCGAGCCAGGTTTGTGCGGATCCAGGGAAACGGAGTTATCCTCCAGAAGACAGCAGGATGTGACCTCTGGCCACTGCTGATATAATTCCGTGCGTTAAAGTGAGGGCTGTCTGCATCCCTCTGCTCCAAGACTGGTCTGACCCTGTTCTGTCTGAGCCCAAAGGAGAAGTCAAAAGGGAAAAAACCCATTGGAGCTGCCAAAGCCGATTACACGGGAATGCACGGGCTGGAAACCCCCGGAGTCCTGCAGGATTATCTGTGCTCTGAGGTCAGCTCAGTGAGGAGCAGCCAGCAAATCAAGGATTACTTTAGGAGCGGTGATTCTCCGGGATTTATTCCTGCATGGATCCCCCGGCACCCTGCCAACGCACCCCAACTTGTGGCTGAGGAATTGTCCCAAGATTGGGCTTTCCCCCCGTTTTGAGCCAGGATTTTCTGTAGGAAGTTGATTTTTGTGCTACCAGTGCTCACTGGAGGCTCTGAAGACAGGAGGTTGAGCTGAATCCGTGTGGAAAAATGACCTGGGAATGCGACCAGTGCAGTGACATCAGCACTGGAGGTGCACTGGGACCGTCTGCTCCCTGCCCAGCACATCCCGTTGAGTTATCCTGGCTTCGCTCCAGCCCAAGGAGGAACTAAAATAGCATCGAGCCTGTGCTGTGAACACCCCCATTAATGAATTAATTCTTTTCTGATCCATTTTCACTATGCCTGCACTTCCTTTCACATCATTGCTCTTAATTAGGGATCCAAATATGCCCCCAAATCCACCCACGCCGGGTCTAAATTAGGCAAAGGAAGGGTGAGCTACGTGCTCCAGGTCAGTGCTGAGCTCAGCTCCAGCAGCTCCTCTGCTCTTCGAGGGGGTTTTTCCTTCCACAATTTCTTTCTCTCACTTTTTGGATCTCACCCCATCCATCCACACTGTTTTTGTGACCAGGAAAAAACAAAAGGGTTGATTTGTGCCATCACAAAATAAAAATAGCCTGAAGTGAAGGCTGGGGGAAAGTGCTGCCTTTGGAACCCAGGGCTGTGTCCGCAGCTGGTTCCAGGCAGCTCAGTCATTTATCTTCCGATTAACTCAGGTTTTTTTGCTGTGTGCTGTATTCAGGAGGATTCTTGGGAGCTGCACAGCTGAGATCCCGAGGATCCCAGCACCCCTGATCTCAGCAAGCCATGAGCTGCCGGCCAGAGAACATTCCTGGGCTCAGGCCTTGAGCTCCAGGACAAGATAGCACAAAATCCTCAAAAAACGTGGTGTTACCCAATCCCATCTTGCAAAATCCTGCAGGTTTGGGAATCCAAAACACAACATATTGCTTTAGGAGCATCCTCAAATGAACCCTCGCTTTTTGCTTTTAACCTGGGCTTTATTCCTGGTGGGATGCTCTCTCCACTTCCCAGCTTTCTCCAACCTGTTAATCATCTCCTGTTCTTCATGGATAACTTTGAGGTCTCCTGGGAGCTGCAGGATCTCACGCTGACCTCAGGTGTTATTTTACCCCAGCCCAGGTCCCTGCTCCGAACCCTCTTCCCTTCATTCCTGTCTGCAGCCCTCTGGATTCCTTAACCCAGATGGCTTCTCCCTGTCAAAAACATTCCCTGTTGTAACTCTGGAGGCAGCTGCTCAAGAGCTCAGCCTTGGACCTGTTCCCCTTTCCAAGAGGAAAGAATGAAGGAGAGCACAGGCTTCCAAATCCACCCTGAGTTGCCAAAAATCCTTTCACACCAAACATGTGTTTTGCACAGGAGTTCGCTCTCTGCCAGAGAATCATTTTGGCAAGGGCTTTTCATAAAAAAAGAGCTAAAATCCCAGGAGAGCTGTAATTCTTTGCATCCCAGAGTCTGCTGATTCTTCTCTGGAGGTCAGATGTGGATTAAAGTAATGCATGTAAAGTCATAACCTCCCTTTGAAATCCAGAGGCACCTGGAGAACGCCCGGACAGGGAGAGCCACGCTCGGGGTGCTCCGCGAGGCTGCTCAGTGGAGCAAGGCACGAATTGCCCTACACAGGTGGGTTCTCCACACCTGTGGAGCCATTTAGGATCTCAGGAGGCAGCTTGGATCTCCAAGTCCATCAGGATCTACCCTTGCTTTCCTGCTGCACCATCCCAGACGGTTCCTGCATCCCTCCATGTGTCTCCTTTTCCTGCCCTGGGAAGAGGTGAACTATTTTTGAGGATGGTGATGAGTAGGATCTCTCTTCAGGTGCAGTTCCAGGAGCCAGGAATTACACACACAGATGTGATATAGATATATATATATATATAGACACATATTTATATATGTACATATCTATTAATGAATTCCTGGTGTGCACACATGTGGGGGTGTTTATGGCTCGTTTCCCAGCCCAAAGAGGAAACCCTAAGCCCTCAAAACCCCAAACCCAGCAGGTATTTTGGGGAATTGGCTCATCCCAGTCCCAGTTTTGAGAGTTCCATAACTTTTCCAACCAGGCCATGGAGCAGCTGGAGCTTTGCACAGACTGAGAGAGTCACAACTTCCCTTAGGAAGGTGAAACTGCCAAACGCTCAGATCCTGATCCCAAAGCCTTTTCCCCACATCCCCCCACAAGCTCTGAGAGATCCCAAAGTCTGGTTGGAAGTTCATTTAGTGGCAGATTGAGAAGCTGGAGAGCCACGAGCCAGCTGCCTTCTCCTTCCCCTCCTTGTGCATCCTTAAGGAAATGCCAAGACCACCAGTCCTGGTGAAACAAATCCCATCCTTTATGTCCCACCAGGGAAGGGAATGTGGTGAAAGAGAGTTTCTCCTTTGTTCTTTATTGTTATTTTCTGTGATTTTAATTTATTTGGTTGTTTTGCCAAGGCCCCAGGTGGGGCTGAGCGGCTGGAAGAACTGATCCCAAAATGGACACCAGTGAGCACAGCCTGGATTTCCAGAGGCTCTCCCTGGATTTGGTTATTTTCGTGCCATGAAAGCCAAACTGGAGCACCCTGAGTTCAGAAAAGCATTTCAAAGACCCATGGGTGAAGGAAAATGCTTTAATTGACTTTTGGAATTGCCATTAAATTGCCATCGAGGGATCCTCCAAGGTGTCCTTCTCATCAGCCAAATCCATCAGAAAATTCACCCCCAGCAGCCCCTGCCCCTTCCCTCCTTTTGCCCAGTCCTTGTTAAAAACGGAAAAGAAAAATGCAGAAGGCAGGAATGAAGGAAGGAAAAAGGGTAAGGAAGAAAAGAAATCTCTAAAAAGACAGGGGTGACTCAAAATCTGAGGAATTAATCCATTCCTAAAACCATCTTCAGGATTTTGTGGATCTCTGAGTACTTGCTGGTGTCTGTGGTTGCAGGACTGTGCTTCCTGGATTCCATGGATGGAAAAGGCACTTTTCCCTATCAGTTGTGGCCCACAGACCTGGGCAGGTTCTTAGGGATAACACCTGGGGGTAAAGTGAGAAGTTGCCCTGTTTCAGCACGACTTGACAAGTTTATTCCATGCTTTCCTGTTGTTTTTCCCCACAGCTTCACATCACTCAGTGAGTTTTGTATCCTTCTCCCGTATCTGGCCATCGCTGCACTCCAAGATCTTCAAGTACCTCCTTTATTTTCTAAAATTTGGAGGGATCCCAATTTTTATTCCTTTCCCGGTGTCTAAAGGGAGTCAAGAGTCTTCTTCTCCCAAAGCCTACAGGGAGTCCCCAGTGCATCCAGAGGGAACATTCCCATGGTGGGCGGGAGAAGTTCACAAGCTCAAGGATTCAATGGCAGCAAGAGATCCAGCTTGGGTGTCTTTTTGGGTCTCTGCACCAGAGCGATTTTGCTCGTTTTTCCCAGGAAAACAGCTCTGCCCATATCTCAGCACTACCCGGCAGAGCCTTGCAGTGCCAAGTCCTTCCTGGTTTCCTACGGCAGCCTGGCCTCAGCTTTCCTTGCGTATTTTCCTTCAAAGAAACAAGCAAAACCCCATAAATCTTCATTTTTTGCCAAAATCTCCACATGGTGGTGTGATGGAGATGACAAGGCGAACAAATATTCTTGGAAACTACTATTATTTCATAATGTTGTGGAATCAAGAGAGAACAGATTGTTTAGGGAAAAAATTCCCTTTCTCCCTGACATGCCAGGTCCTACAGCAGCTGCTGAGGATGTGGGGACAAGGTGGTCAAGGAGAGGAATTAGGCAGCGATTCCAAATTAATCCGGAAGGTGCTGAGAGATACCAATAAAGACGGAGCAGGTTCGGAGCGGGTCAGGGCAGCGGGAATTCCTCCCGGTAACAAATGCGTCTGGCTGCTCCCCCGATGAGCTCACGGAGCTGACAGGATCCTCCGTTAATGCTTTGCAGACCTCAGGTATTGTTATCCTACCCTGAGCCTGAACCCACCGGGAAAACCACCCGGAGGAGGGAGGTGGGAAGCATCCATGCGGTGGTGGGGCTGGGATGTCTGTGGTGGTGGGGTTGGGATGCCCATGGTGGAGGGATTGGGATATCCAGGGTGGTGGGATTGAGATATTCATGGTGGCGGGATTGGGATACCCAGGATGGCAGGATTGGGATGCTCAAGACAGTGGGAGGGAGGTTCCCAAGGTGGTGGGATAGAGACGACCGTCATGGTGGGATGCAGATGCCAGGGCGGTGGGATGGAAATGCCCATTGGAATGCTCAGATGCTGGGATGGAGATGTCCATGGTGGTGGGATGGAGACACCCACTGCAGTGGGATGGAGATGCTGTGGTTTTGGGATGGAGATGCCCAAGGCAGTGGGACGGAGATATCCACGGCGTTGGGATGGAAATGCCCATGACTGTGGGATGAAGGTGCCCATGGCCATGGGATGGAGATGTCCATGGTGTTGGGATGGAGATGCCCAAGGCAGTGGAATGGAGGCGTTGGGGTGTTGGGATGGAGATGTCCATGGCAGTGGGACAGAGATGCCAAAGTTGGTGGGATAGAAATGCCCATGGTGGTGAGATAGGGATGCTCATGGAAGTGGGATGAAGATGGCCATGAAAGTTGGATGAAGATTCCCATGGAAGTGGGATGGAAATGTCCAAGGCTGTGAGATGAAGATGTCCGTGGTGTTGGGATGGAGATGCCCGAGGCAGCGGGATGGAGATGTCCGAGGCTGTGGGGTGGAGATGTCCGAGGCTGTGGGGTGGAGGTGCCCGAGGCTGTGGGATGGAGGTGCCTGAGGCTGTGGGGTGGAGGTGCCTGAGGCTGTGGGATGGAGATGTCCATGGCA
>VZRS01011907.1:11411-28228 GCA_013398055.1 Ifrita kowaldi
CCATGGCAGCGGGATGGAGATGTCCATGGCAGCGGGATGGAGATGCCCGAGGCAGCGGGATGGAGATGCCCGAGGCAGCGGGATGGAGATGCCCATGGCAGCGGGATGGAGATGCCAGAGGCAGCGGGATGGAGATGCCCGAGGCAGCGGGATGGAGATGCCCAAGGCAGCGGGACGGAGATGCCCGAGGCAGCGGGATGAGCACATCCCACACTCCCGGCCCGAGAGGTGGCGCTGGCAGACTGCCGTGCACACACGCGGGTTATCAGCTCCGGCCGCAGAGCGCAGACCCAAGGCAGGCGCATTTTTATCTCTTATCTCGGTGCACTCAGGGTGGATGACGCTTTCTCAGCCGCTAATCTCGTGTCTGTCCCAAGCCCCTGAGGAGCCAGGGGAGCCGCCAGGCTTGGGAGCTACCCCGGCATGTGGCCCTCATCTTCCAGGTCTGAAGGCCACGGTCAAAGGCAGCTCTAATTCAATTAAATGAGAGAACTGAATTTTCCTGGTAAAGAAAACACGATTGCTTTGTGGAACAGGAGGCTCGAGGGGCAAAGAGAAGGTGAAAAGTGCTGGCTGTGCCCAGCAGGAAATGCAGATTATTTCCTGGCTCGTCTTGACCCAGTTTTTTTCTCCTTTGAGGTGTGCAGGATGCAGAGGTTTACGGAGGGGCAAAGCTCAGAGTTCTGGGACATCAGGAGTCACTTTAGGCCGGGTGTGTTGCACAGCACCCGGGGCTTTCACAGCCACGTCCGTGGTGAGCTTGATGAAAAGCCACTTTTTTTCAGAGAAAAACCAAAAAACTCTGCCCTGGCTGCCAGGCCTGTGTGATAAACAGGTGGCTGCAGGTAAAACCCAGCCCTGCACACTCAGGCTCTCCTTTCCTCAACATCCTCAGCGTTTCTGACACAGTTGAGTCACTGGAAATCCCCTGTCTGGCGACGCTCTTGCTCTTCCTCCGGGGCTCTTCTCTCAAGCACCGTTTGGTGCCACCTTGAGAGTCACACCACAGAGTCCCTGGTTAGATTTTCCTGCACCAAAACGCTGGAAAATTTGGGGGTAAGAGGAAGAAAGGTGAAGAGGGCACCTATTTTAGGCAGGGCAGGTTTGCAGAGAGCCCATCTTCCAGAAAACGCCATTTACGCCTTCCTGGTTTGGATATGAATATCCCAAGCTGTGTTTGCAGTTAGGAGTTGCTGATGTCTTTCCTGAGGAGCCAGCTTGGGAGAAAGTGGTGGATGTGTTTCAGGTGGGCATCCGGACAGGGTTAAAATCCCTGTGGTTCCCAGAAGTTTTGAAGAGATCAGAAGCTGAGCTGGAAGCAGGAGGCTCCCAGGGCACTGTGCAGCGATAACCATATGGAAAGGGAAAAGTGTGGTGTCTCCTGGGGTTGGACATGCCGTGGAAAAACACAGCTCCTTGAGAAGGTGCATTTCCAGCAAAAGGTGCACCCCCTCTGCTGTGACCAACGGGGTCCAGCAGTTTAAATCCATCAATGGAAAGTCCATTCTAGATTTGAGTCTGAATTCTCACTGTTGATGGGTAAAAGTTAAAGAGTCAGAGGTGCATTTTGGACAAAGGCATCAGAAAGATGGTTGAGAGGGCAAAATTGTGAATCAACGCGTCTGTGTTGGAAATAGTTGGAAATGAGTGCTCCTGTGCTTCAAAGACCTTGGGGAATGTTCAAATTGGAGGAAATTCAGAGAAAGCAGCAGCACATTCAGCGGGTGTACGGAGCAGAAAACCCAAATGCTGCTGGTGCCACACACAGAGCAGCAGATAATGAGTCAAGAAACCCCTTGAACATGAGGAGAACACAGCCCCCAACATCCAGAAAGATACAGGAAGCAAAACTCCGGTGGCAGAGTCGGGTTATAGCTCTGGGGGGTTGATTTGCACCCCTTGCGCTATTTTTCTGACCCAGCAGCATCAGCTTCTGTGACCAGAGACCCAACTCTGAGAGATTTCTCCTAAAAACCCCAAAGTTTCTGCTGGAAGACCCAGGAGGGTTGTCCTGGACCCTGGGATGGGTGGGGAGGGCAATTCCCAACCACAGAGTTTGGATCATCATTTAGGGACAGCAGGTACTTGATAAATTTTGCCATCACCCTGTGGTGATTTAGGATCCTGGATCGGCATCATTAAAGGATACAGGAGAAGGTGCAGAAATCCTGGGGAGCCTTTGGGGTGGGGAAAAGCAAAGGGGCCACACTTGGAGGAGAAACAGGGTCCGAAAGGTTGTCCTGGAATGATAAACTCGGCTTCAGGACAGACATTAGCGGGAACTGTGGACTCTCCTTCCCCAGCATCAGCCTAATGGGTACAAATCTGCCAATTAGGGACAAATCTGCCAATTAAGGACCAATTAAAGTTCATCTTTAAATCCATTCTCCCTGCTCAGCAAAGCCCTGGCACGCATTTAACGATCAGCAATAGGTCAAGGTCCTTGTCCCTTTCATCTGAGGATCTCACAGCCCTTGATGAGGCTCGGCTGCCTCTCACTGTGGTAGGTAAAGGCTGTAATGTTATTTTAATATCATGAGCCTCATTTATAAGGATAAATTACAGTGGGAGATAAAGAGCACATGGACCCATGTGGATAAAAATAAAAGTCCATATTGCCCCATTATCTGGCATTGGTTAAGCTTCTGCTTGTCGAAGTTTTTTTGGCTAATTTCTCTCCTTTATTTTTTTAATGAAATGCTATTTATTTATAGCTAAACGCCAACTTTGAAGCCCGAGCCAAGCATTTGGGAGCTGCTCCGATAGGGCCCTTGAAAAGGAGAATTATGTGCGTTTCAGATGTTTCCAGAAGTTATTGTTTCAAGGCAGCGAGGACTGTGACATTGCTCCCAAGGAGCTCTCCCTCCCCTCGGCATTTCCAGAGGACACGGGCAGAGCAGATGTCTCCGAGCTGGGAGAAGGGGTGGTGACAAGTGTGTGTGGGGGAAAGGCACTGGGGAGGGGAGCAGATGAAAGGGTAATTTAGACAGGAAAAGCCCTGAAGGTCCAGGGTTGGAGGAAAGTGCTCCATGACTCCCCACACAAGCCTTGTCCTGCTGCTCACCAGGGTGTGGGACACGAATGTGGGACATCATCACTGAGCCCTGGAATGGTTTGGGATGGAAAGGACCTAAAAGGCTTCCTCATTCCAGGGGCAGGGACATCTTCCACTACCCTGGTTGCTCCAAGCCCCGTCCAAACAGGCCTGAGACACTCCCACTTCTCTGGGAAACGTGGTCAAGGATCCGAGCACCTCCTTCAACACTGATACCATCGTGGGCTTCAAGCTCAAGAGATTCCTGCCACGGAGTTCCCACCAGGACGGGGCACAGGAGGGTCCTCATGCAGCCTCTGGCACTGCTGGGCTGTGTTACATTTCCAGAGGCTTTTTTGCTGTATCTGGACACTTCCCTTTGCAATGGAAACGTTCCCTACACTTCTCCCAGGGGATCACTCAAGGCTTCAAGTTGGTTGCAAGGGGTTGGACCAAATGACCCTTAAAGGTCCCTTCCAACCCAGCCTATTCCATGACTCTATGACAATCCAAAACTGATTCAAGCACATGCCATTCCAGGGAAAGCCAGGGCTCCACTGGGAGCCTTTTCCCACCCCTGGTGCATGGGATTGTCCCATCTCAGTGCCCTTTGTGCTTCCAGGCACCAACAGGGAGGTTCCTGGCCACTTCTCCAGCAGTGAGACCCCCCTGAATGGCCACAGAAACGTTTTGCATGGAACAAATGGATTTCCACAGAGAGACAAGAGGATCACGGAAACATGCGACTTTCCCGTGGCTCCTGCATTGGTGGCGGAGTGACATCACCCCCTCCCAGCTGGCAGCAAGACACAGAGGCTTTGATGGCGTGGAGGGGACCCTGGCCCAGTGCCCAGGATGATGGCAAGGGGCACCCTCAGCGCCACCGTCACCTGGCAACTCCTGTGGGATGATACCACTTCCTCCGGGCTGACATGGACACAGTCCGGGGCTCCATCCCAGAGAACAGTGGTTGTGTGAGGGAGGGGAGAGGGGTGGAGCAGCAGGATCATCCCCCAGCGATGTGTGTGGAGCAGCTTGGATGATCTCCTGGGAAATGAGGAGTTTTGCTGCCTCTTTATGGATTCTCCATCCTTAACTTATTCTG
This sequence comes from Ifrita kowaldi, assembly GCA_013398055.1. NCBI lineage: Eukaryota > Metazoa > Chordata > Aves > Passeriformes > Cinclosomatidae > Ifrita > Ifrita kowaldi. Next base: position 15,551 of record VZRS01011907.1, read on the forward strand.
CGCTGCCCCTACAAGTACGAAACCAAATCCCACGGCAGGGTTTTCCCAAAAGCTTTAGAGAAGAGCAACCCTTTGGACAACCAAGTCCCTCAGAGGTACAGGCAGGTAAAAGGTTGGATTTTGGGAAAAGGTTCTTCCCCCAGAGGGTGCTGGGCACTGCCCAGGCTCCCCAGGGAATGGGCACGGCCCCGAGGCTGCCAGAGCTCCAGGAGCGTTTGGACAGCGCTGCCAGGGGTGCCCAGGGTGGGATTTTGGGGTGTCTGTGCAGGGCCAGGAGCTGGACTGGATGATCCCTGTGCATCCAGCTCAGGAGATTCCGTGTTTCTGTGATCCTGTACTCGCACCATTGTCCTCCAGCTCCGTTGCTTTCAGGTTATTTGGGAGCCTGGGCCTGGAGCTCAGCAGCTCAGGCTCTCTGATCCATCGAGACTGGAGGAAGGTACTGCCCCAGGAACTGCCATTTCCTTGGGATTTCTGCAGGATCACGTCAACCTCGGGCCAAAACTGATCCAGAGTTTCTGCAATATTACACCTGATGTCATCGTATTCCCTGTGCCGACCTTCCCATAAGTGGTCCCTACTCATTTAGGGTAAGGACACCACCTCAGCATCCCTGGAGCACCTTTCCCCAGCCAGCTGTTGGCACAGAAATGCCGACTCCTTTGGGATTTTCCAAGAGCTTTAGAACCCAGCCCAGGAGGGGAGCAGTGTGCTGGGCACACGGGAAGTGCCTCGGCGTTGATTTAAAGTGAGGTTTCCAAGTTGTTGCAGCCAGGAATCCACTCCAGGAGCCCACCTGGCTCTGCAAGAGCTGATTTCCAGGATGGGAGGGGGAAGATGGAGTTCTCCCATGACAGGTCCTTCTCCAGCCCCTCTTTAGAGCAGGAGAGATGCCCGAGCTCAGCAGCCTGTCCTGGCTCTGTTCCCATCCTCTGGCAGGGCAGGATCCTTCAGGTCCTGCCGGAGAACCCCCCTTGGAGATCTCAGAGCAGCATCAGCTTGTCTGCCACCTCTGGGTGACCCAGGTGGTGTTTTCTGACAGATTTCATGAGTTCAGGAGCTCGGGGAGTTTTAGGTTCAGAGTTAAAGCCTTCAGGAGACCCAAAACTTTGAGTTGAGTTGAGTTGAGTTGAGTTGAGCTGAGCTGAGCTGAGTTACCTGCAGCACCCGAATTCCACTTCCCAGCCCTCGGAAGTTAGAGCAGAGTCCCTGACAAGCAAGAAACTCTCTCCTAAATAACGGAACACCCCCTTTTAGCCCCTCCTGGAAGCACTTCCTCCTCCCAAGTCTTCCTTACAGAGGGAAAGGGCATTTTCTGCCTTATATTGGAGCCCCTCTGCTCTGGAGCCAGGCTGGGAGAGCTGGGGGTGCTCACCTGGAGCAGAGAAGGCTCCAGGGAGAGCTCAGAGCCCCTTGCAGGGCCTAAAGGGGCTCCAGGAGAGCTGGAGAGGGACTGGGGACAAGGGCTGGAGGGACAGGACATAGGGAATGGCTTCCCACTGCCAGAGGGCAGGGATGGATGGGATATTGGGAAGGAATTGTTCCCTGGGAGGGTGGGGAGGCCCTGGCACGGGGAGGCCCTGGCACAAGGTGCCCAGAGAAGCTGTGGCTGCCCCTGGATCCCTGGAAGTGTCCAAGGTCAGGTTGGATGGGGCTTGGAGCACCCCGGGACAGTGGGAGGTGTCCCTGCCCATGGCAGGGCTGGAATGGGATGAGCTTTAAGGTTCCTTCCCACCCAAACCATCCCATGACTCTCAATAGACCCCAACCACCCATTTCCATCCCCTGCAGAGATGGTGCTCAGCATCCTTCTCACGGGCGTTGGAAGTACTGATGGATACAGGGATACAGGGATACAGGGATGATTTTGTTTTTTGCAGCTTCACAGGGGAAAGTTTCCAAACTGGGGTTGCGCTGTTTGTAAACAGCTGAGTCAGCAAAACACACCAAAATCCCAGCTTTTCATCCCAGAGCTGTGATGCCACCACGGGCAAAGGGAGGAATAGAGGAGTTCAGGCCTCCTTGTTTGAAGTGCAAATCCCAGCTCCCCCTTCACTCCGGAGCCACCAGCAATGTGTCCAGGAGCCAGAGATCTCCCGTTGTCCCCCTGGAAATCTGAAAGCCATCAGCACGCTCGGGAAAGGGAGGAAAGGGAAAATGTGTTTGCCAGTTGCAGCAGATGTGAGGGCAGTGTCTTGGACAGCTTTTATTATTCTATAAATACCAGGGGCAGGAGGTTGTTATTAACCACCAGTAATTAATACAACATGCACTGTCCAATTAATGGTGTCCTGCCCTCCTGTGCACGTGGGGAATTCCCAGATGTGGCACAAAGCCGGCAGAAATTGGGATCAGGCGGGAGTATCCCTGAATCCAGTCCCCCTGAGCGTGGAGGACAAGCTGATCAGAAAACAGATGATGGTGAATGCTGCAGACATCAAAGCACATCCCTGCACATCTTCCAGGCGCACGCAGGGAGTGCCGGGTGCCAGCGCTCAACCCGGAGAGCCCAGCACGGAAAGGTGGAGAAGGGAACAAATGCCAGAGCTGCAGTTGCTCCCTGCATGTTAATTAGCACAGCAGAGAGCTCCAGAATATCTGCATTTCCAAGGACACTTCCCGGCTCCAAGGAAACACTGCCCTGCTCAGCACAAGGTGTGGAAATGTCCGGCTGACTCCTCTGGATGCTGCCAGAAAAGCCAGGAGAGCATTTCATTAACGGCTGCTCTTGCTCCTCTTCCAGAAATATCTGAGGCTGGATGTTTGGAGTGGCGCTCTGGAAAATCAGGATTGATGGATTTCCAAAGGAAGCCGGGGGATATGTGGGGTGTGAAGGTGGATGGGCTGTGCTGAGCCCCTGTGAGCTGGGTTAGTGCAGGGGGGGCAGGGCCCTCCCGGTGTGTGAAGGGAAGAAGCTCAAATGTGCTGTGGTGGAAAAATGGGAGAGTATCTGGTGCTGATGAGGGAAATCAGGAGCTCTCAGAACTGGCTGTGTGGACCAGGATCAGTTTATTCCATGTTGGGTTTGCCCACGGCAGCAAGGACGGCACTCAGCACCCCAGCACAGCCCCTGTCTGGTTGTATCCTCGGAGCCATCAGGACCAAAGAAATTATTTCGGAAAAACAGGGAGTCATTTTCCACTGCAGCCACACAATGCCAGGGCACCAAGTCCTGGGAGCCCTGGCAGCACCTCCAGGGCCCACGAGGAATTTGCTCCTCTGCTCGTTGATGGAAGTGCCTAAGAACATGCCCTGAGGTGGCCTGGCAGTGGTGACCCTCAGTTCAACCCCTGAGCTGGGTTTGTGACCCCAGTACTCACAGTGCTGGGTTTGTGCTCCTTCCCCGAGCAGCCTGGAGCATCCCTCGGGGACAGCGGGGCAGGCTGCAAGGTGGGAGCTCTCAGAGCAAGCCAACAGCAAACCTGCTCTGGCTGCTGCTTCCCAGCCCAGCTGCCAAAAAATGGGAGCCAATAAATGGGATCTGAATTAACTTAGGGAAGGGACCAGCTCTGCTCCCTCGGTGTCTCTGCCCTGACCCTCCTGGGTGTTCCTGGATGGAGGGGGGACCCCTGAGCACCAGGAGCACTTGGAAGCACTTGGAAACCTCTCCCCTTATGATCCCTGACAAGCCCAGGTCTGGAAAGGTGCTTGTTTGGATTCCCACCAGCACATTTTGGCCAAGCACTTTGAGATGGCTCCCTGAGGGATGCCCATGGCGGGAGGGAGAAGCCAGGCCTGGGTATGTGTTTGGTATTATCCTCTTTAGGCTCAGCCTGGAGTTCAAATGCATCCCTAAAGCTGATGGCTGGGAATTTAGTCCTGAGGATGTTATCCAAGGATCTTTCCTAAGCAACCTCCTGCTTGTAACATCACCTTCACCTTCCCCAGACCCCCTGCATGCTCAGTTCAGGCTGATTTAACGTCACTTAAGAGCAAGGGAGGAGCACGGGGGGGTTGTAGCACAGGGGTTATAAAGCCGCTCTCCTTGGAGGCACAAATCCCACACCCAGCCCACAGCTGAGCCTCCCATGGCCACGGGGTTTTGGCTGCAGGCTCCTGGTGCTGAGGTGTGAGGGAGAACGAGTTGCACTGCGAGTACCTCCAGTGATTTATTTTATTGCCTGTGTGCAAAAGAGTCTTGGCACTCCGAGGGGAGGTCGCTGCCAGCTCCGGGCCAGCCGGGCTATCCCTGGTGGAAAACAAAATGGATGAACGGGAACATTTTCCATCATAGCAGAGTGAGGGAAGCAAAGTTCCTCCTTGAACATCCATCTCTAATTCCCTGGCCTCAGGGCAGTCTGGCAACCGGGATGCGGAGAGCAGATAAAACTCTCGCCCAGCCCTTGCTCCCAGCTCCACCTGGACTGTCCAGCAGGGAGAACTTGCATCCCCTCAAAGCCATCTAAGGGCCATTTCCAAGCCATTCCCATGTCCGGCATTGAGGACAATTCTTCTGGGATAGGACCAAGGCAGGTGCCACCACCTCAACTGCCTGGGGTGGGAGGAGGATGAAGCCCCCAGTGTGATCCATGTGCTGAAGGATTCCTGGCATCTTTCCTGCCTCGCCAGGAACTCAGCTCAACTCAACTCAGCTCAACTCAGCTCAAAGTTTTGGGTCTCCTGAAGGCTTTAACTCTGAACCTAAAACTCTCCAAGCTCCTGAACTCATGAAATCTGTCAGCAAACACCACCTGGGTTACCCAGGGGTGGCAGATGAGCATGCAAACCCAGCAACAAAAGGTGTACAAAGGGAAAAATATCCATGGGAAAATATCCATGTGCAAGGAGGGAAATACCCATGGCAGGTCTTTGCCTCCAAAATCTGAGGTGTCAGCCCTGCCTGGGCTGTTCCTCCCATGGGGATCCTCCAATGCCTCAGCAGATGCTCTCAGAACACGCTGATTCTTCCCCTCCTCTTGGTTAAATATTCCAGGCTGTTTCCACGTCCTCAGGTATTCCCTGCACCGACACACTGAGGGATGGAACGGCAAAAGGCTGCTGGGAATTGAGATTTATCCGTCTCAGCTGAGGAGCTCAAGGAAACGGAGGGGTTCCCAAGGCTTTGGGGGAATTGTGTTGCTTCTCATTCCGGTTTGCCCAAGACTTCTGGTGAGAAGGCTTTAGTCCAGACCTAGGAGAAGCTGGGCTGAGAGATAATTAATAGATAATTAATAGGTAAATAATATCCTCTTTGTTATTCAGGCTCATCTCGTGTCCCTGAGCCCACCAAAGGACCATTTTTCCCCCTGCAAGGCAGAGTGGGGCACTGCTGTGAGCCCTTCCCTGCCTCTCCTCTATCTCAGAGGGCACTTCCTCAAGGACAGGGTGACAATTCCTGCAAATTCCATCCAAGAGGGCAGGATCCAGCCCTCAGTGCCAGGAACCGGGCACAGAGACAGTTCTGGGATGGCATTCCCAGCCCTCACCAACCTGCTGCTCCCAGTGTGGAACCCTCCTGTCCCTCCAGGGCTCTGACGTGGTGTTATCCCGGGCCAGGCTCCAGGGAGAGCTTTCCCTTCTCGGTCCGTGTCCATGGCCGGAGCTGGGAGCAGCAGAAGGATCTGGAGCAGGCCTGGGAGCAGGACGGAGCTGGGATGTGCTGGGGTTATCTCTTTAACAGGTTTCTCCCGTCCCTGAACATATGTGCAGGAACACATCCCTGGAAAAATATGTGAGTGGGTGAGCTTGGCCCCGGCTCTCTCCCAGATGGGACATTCCAGAGCCCACATCACAAAGCCATCAGCCGGGCTTTGACAGAGCTGCCAGCACCTCCAGCCTCTATCAGAGCCCAAAAATGTCCATATGATCCCTGCTCCCCCCAAAAACTCCTTCTTGCTCTCATTTACAGGCAGGAAATGTTGGCAAAAGGGGAAAAGTAGGGGGAAAAAAAAATAAATGAGAGGGAAGAACAAAGCTCCCGGAGGGAAACGTGGAAGAGGTGAGACATGAGGTGCAATATTGCACAAAGCTGGCACCCCAAGGGGCACAGACACCAACACTCACCCCCAGGGTGCCCAAACCCAGCTGGTTTGGGCCCATTTTCCAGCAACCCCTGCAGGTTTTTCCCACAGCATCTCCTGGTCCCATCCTGTCACTTCCAGGGCACAGGGAGGTGCTCCCAGGTTGCTCAGCCCTTACAAGTTGTAGCAGCACCTCTCCCACAGAGGGGACTTTCGGCTTTAAGCAGCACCAACCCCACATTTTTAGGGCTGGTGCTGCATGTGGAACACTCCCAGCCCGATCCCGTTTCCATCTGCAGAGAAGGGAGGTTTTGCTGAGGCCAGGGTGACATCCCCCAGCTGGGATGCATTTCAGCAGCTCCAGAGATTGTTCCAGGCTAAAGAGCTGTTTCCCTGCACACAGCCGGGTGTAATTCCCAGGAAAACCAGCTGAGCCCTTGGCCCTAGCTCAAAACACATTAGAAAATCAAAAGCATTTATTTTATCCAATTTTTCTCCCGAGCTTTGCTCAATACTCCCCAGAACAAGGAGCTTTAATAGACTTTGGTTTGTGACTGCAGACACCTTCCATAGCTTGGCTCTTTCATCACGTGGGAACTTGGATATCCATCATCTGGAATCCGCTTAGTGCCGTGTTCTTCTTCCCTGCTCCTGGATTTGCATTTTGTCCACTGGTGCCTAATGAATTTAGAGTGTCAGGGCTTATAAATCATTGAATCCAGCAACTCTTTGCATCCCATTTTCTACCCAGAATCCCTAAGAGCCATAAAGGCGTTTAAAACCTCTCAGGGCCGGTGCTATCGGGGTAATCTCCAATCTGAAGGTTTGCTGTGCTCAAATTTGCTAAAATATGGCAGATTTGGAGGAGCTGCAAGAAGGAAACTGTTCACTGGCTCAGATTGAACCTGAAATTTTGAACAAATTTGGCAAAAAAAGTCCAGGCAAACCATTCTCCTCCTTGTCACTGCCCAGAAGAATGTTCGGTGTAGGATTTTTATAAAATTTTTATGGATACTTTAGTTTTAAATGCAGCCAGCACAGCAGGGTTTACTCCTCACCCAAAAAACTTCTCTTGAATGTCAAAAGAACCATTTGCTTCTTCCGAAAATAAATTAATTTGGCACCAAATCCCTTTGCTTTGACCTGGCCTGAACTTCCCTTGGCTCCTTGAGGCTGCTTTCACTCCTGTGCCTTGGCCCAAAATCCAGGGATGGCTGCAGACACCTCAGGCTCAGCTGCCTTGGGATCACATCCCTGACATCCAGGTTTGGAATGGGAGCCGGGAGCACCCAGATTTAAGGTGGGTGGAAAATCTTGGCGGGTTCCCAGTGATCCAAAGGCGCCCTGGGGCTGGAGCATCCCAGAGATGCTCCCAGGAGGAAAAGCACTGGCAGCTTGGGCAGCCCCGTGTTCAACCCCTCAAAACCTGCTCTTTCCTATTCCCTCAAAATCAATATTCCATCGCTTTCCAAGGGTAAACCAGGCTCCCACTGCTCACCAGGACCTGCAGGGAGTAGATGATGTTGTTGTTGGATTTTTCCCGCATAAACCTGGATCCCTGGAGTATCAATGGTCAACCACACACGTGACCCAACCGGGCTGGAATTTTTTCCCGTATTTTGAGCCACCAGACACCTGATTGCTTCCCAAAGCCAGCAGCTCCATTTCAACACCCATAAATCCAAACCCCCAGGCTTGGAATTGGAACTGGGCTCACCCAGATCCCTGAAGCAAACTTTGGGGTGGGGTGGTGGGAGTGTTTTCCCCCATTCTTTCTGAAAATCCTTATTCTTTAACAAACTTGTTGCCAGCCAAAACACAAATTTTCTTTGAATGTCAAAACAGGATGTTTTTGACAATCTCAGGACATTCAAAAAGCGTTTTTTGTTTTCTTTTTGAAACAGGAAACTCGTCTGAGAGCCCTTTCCTGCAAGTGGTTTCAGTTGTGACAAAACTGCCACTTTCTGACAGCACTTGGGGTATTTTGTTATATAAAAAGATGCCACATGTAAAAATTTTTGTAAAACCCATCCAGGTTGCTCAGTCCCGAAGGTGGGTGTGGATTTTTCTCCTAAAAAACTTATTAAAGGGGAATATGTCAAGACTGAGCTGTGGAGCAGCTGGGAATAAGAATGTTTGTCATGGATATTTGGAGATCGAAGCCATTAAAGTGGATCTATCCACGGCATTGCAATCCCTCTGCTGCATCCCCACATCCTGGTGGCACCTCTTTGGGCACAAGGGGATGGAGGATGCTGGAGGAACATCAGTGAAACGGCGCTGCTGAGATGCTCAGCTCTCAACGAGGAACTGAAATGAGATTTGCAAGTCAAACTCTCTCCCCCTCTTTGCACCCAGAGGGAAACGGGGCTCCAGCAGCTCCAGGGGGCTGCAAAGCGGGTGGGGAGTTCATGGTGGGTGACAGGGGAGGAGCTGGTGGGGTCTGGATGGTGGGAAATGCTTTGGAAAATCCTGATGTTTTCCAATGTCTGTCAATGTCTGGATCCTGCAGAGAACCTCAGAGCTGTTCCTTGAGTCCTGCCCCTCCCAGGTGTTGAACCTGAGCTCGGGATGGGGTTGCAGCAGGAGGAAATCCAAGCCCCATCACCACTAAAAATGGACCTGAGGCTCTGGATCCCTGGATCTCACCACGTGAACCTGAATACATTCATGAAGCCATTGAGAGCTCTCCCCCTGGCTTTGACTCCCTCCAACACAGGAATGGGAAAAACAGTCAGGCACGGATATTCCAAGACTTTTGTCTTTTATTTCCCTAGAGACAGGACCAACTCCTCCCAGCCTGGCTTCCCACCATCGCCTCCTTGTGGGACCAGCTCATCCCAGCCTGGCTTTCTGCCATCACCTCCTTGTGGGACCAGCTCACCCCAGCCTGGCTTCCCACCATCGCCTCCTTGTGGGACCAGCTCATCCCAGCCTGGCTTTCTGCCATCACCTCCTTGTGGGACCAGCTCACCCCAGCCTGGCTTCCCACCATCGCCTCCTTGTGGGACCAGCTCATCCCAGCCTGGCTTTCTGCCATCACCTCCTTGTGGGACCAGCTCACCCCAGCCTGGCTTCCCACCATCGCCTCCTTGGCTGGGTCTCGTCTGGTCCTTGGCAGGACGAGCACCCTGTGCTCCAAATGTCGAAAGAACGGGTGCTGGGTTGAGATGGCTCCTCCAGAGGCTTCTAAACATGCCCTGAGCACTGCATGGCAAAGCTCCGGGGTGTCTCCATGAGATCCCAGCTCTGTCAAAGCTCAGAGAGCACCAAAGAGCCTGGTGGGGACAGCAGGACCCCAAACAGGGTGGGAAAGGTGAAGTCACCATCGAGCCCCATCTGGTTTCTGTATTGTTGGGTGGTCTGGAAGTTCTGGGATTAACGGGGTCCATCCACAGTTCTTTACACTCCTCCCCTCTGTTTTGGCCAGGCTTCTGTGGGGACTTGCAGGAGAAATCAATAGCAGAAGGAATGTGAGGAAATATTCACTCCTTCTGTCAAGGAAATCCAGGGAAAGGCAGGAGGAATGAACCAAATGTGAGATCAAGACAGGAAGATGTGTCCTGCTTGTTCCATTTGTGTTTCTGTCACCCAGGGCAGGGAGAGCAGGGATTTGGCTCCTCATCATTGTGGTGGACAGAAGCAAAGAGCAACAGCAGGACAAGGGCTCTGACAGGAGAGACCAAAATCTCCTGCTTGATCTGCAAGGAAGAGAAGAGCAGCTTTATCGGAATTTCAGCACTGCAGTGAGGAATGCCTTGATTTTCTCTCGTACAGCCCAGATCAACAGGACTGTGGGGCTGGAAATGAGGCTCTCCTCCATCCCCTTCCCTCGGACCGTGCGGTGCCCACACAGCACTGCCAGGATGGATCAGTGTCCCAGCACTGCCCGTCAGAAGTGTCCCACAGGAGCGCAAAGCACCAATGAAATCATTCCCCAGATGGGATTTGCAGACTCGTCTTTCATCTAATGTGGCTCATTTCCTGTTCTCCCTGTGATCCCGCTGGTGAGATGTGCAATCCCAGGTTTGTGGTGTCCTGATTGGGATCAGTCAGTGACAGGAGGGAGCTTTGACCCCAGCCTGGCTCAGTGGCTTCCACGTCCTCTGAGTCCCCCAAGCTCCGTCTCTGCCCCTCAGTACTGGGAGATCATGGAATCCCAGAATCCCAGACTGGTTTGGGACCTCAAAGCCAATCCAGTGCCACCCCTGCCATGGCCAGGGACACCTCCCACTGTCCCAGGGTGCTCCAAGCCCCATCCAACCTGGCCTTGGGCACTGCCAGGGATCCAGGGGCAGCCACAGCTGCTCTGGGAATTCCGTCCCTGCCTCTCCCCACCCTCCCAGGGAACAATTCCTTCCCAATATCCCATCCAGCCCTGCCCTCTGTCCATGGGGAGCCCTTCCCTGTCCTGTCCCCACCTCTTTATGAGGTGGCCCAAGGGACCATGAGCAGGCTGGGGGCTCCTGAGCCTCTCCAGAGCATCTCAGAGCCTTGGAGCTGCAGGTTCTGGGCAGTGCCAGACCTGCTGTGCTTGTGCACAGGAACGTCCTGGAGAGATCCCAGATTTGCTCCTGTTGCCTTTTGGGGGTCCCAGCTTTGCCTCGCTCCTGCTGTGAGGGGATGGGAAGCAGGGCTGTGTGCTCCCAGCCCCGTTATCCGCTCTGACCGGACTCTTTAAACAATTTTAAGTCTCCAGGAATAAATCCTCTGGAAGAGCTTGGCTTTGTTCAGCTCCTCGCCTGGCAGCGCTCCTAAAACATCCAGGAGTTTTCATGGAGCTCTTTAGGATAATATTTGACACTTCCATCACTCCTTTCATCCTGAAGTGCTTTTCCAACCTGAGACCACTGCTGCAGTCAAACTGCTCACAGAATAGTGGGGTTTTTCCCTGAAAACCAAATCCTACATCATCCTGGGAGCCCAGCGCATCCTCCATACCCCAGAATCATGAGGGGATTATTGGGATGATGCTACTGCAAAGGGAGCACTGGGAAATGGTGCTGCTTTGGGAAGAAGTGGTGTCTTGGGAAAAAAAAATAAGAAATACATGTACAGAATTTAGAGGGCACTGAACCTGGCCCTGAGCCTCTGCTGGAGCATCGGCTGCTGTTGGTAACACCCAAAGCAGGACAAGAACCTTCCGGAGGGAATTCCTACACATCCCTGCTTTCAGGACCACTTTGGATCCAGACAGAGCAACGCTTTCCAGGCCTTGGGAAGAGTTTCAAGGGTGAAGGAGCTCCCACCCCTCAGTGTGCCCCAGCACAGGATGCAGGGACAGGCCGAGGGCAGCACAGCATCTCACTCGCCTTCTCCAGGGCACAAATTTACCCTGGACTGGGGTTTTCCATCTGTCTGCCCTTGGCCAGATGCCAAACACTTAAAGCCCTCTTTCTGCCCCACTGTGGGGGAGATGGAGATGCTCACCCCATTCTAACAGGATTAACTCTCCCTGTTTATTGATAAGCTGATAACAAACACCTGGGATAAAATCCACCCCTGACCCCACAGCCAAACCCAGCACTGGACAAACCCCGGTGTGAAGCTGCCCCCAGGACAGTGTTGGGTCACAGCAGCCACTCAAAGAGGGTTCACTGCCAAAGGCCCCGTTCAGATGTTGCCCTTGGACTTGATCCTTCCAGGCAGGAATTTAATGTGCTGTTTTCCCTAAAATTTGCTAAAATATGGCAGATTTGGAGGAGCTGCAAGAAGGAAACTGTTCACTGGCTCAGATTGAACCTGAAATTTTGAACAAATTTGGCAAAAGAAGTCCAGAGTAACCATTATCACAAAGAGGTGATTGGCCCCCAAATCTTTGTTCTTCTCAGTGCTGGACTCCAGGAAGGTTTTGGGGTGAGAGGTGGGAGAAGATGCTTTTGGCTCCAGTAGCCCAGGAGTTTGTGCTGCTGATGGAGGATGCTCTGGATCATCAGTTCCAGGAAGGCTCCAGAGGAGCATCCATGTAAATTGAGGCAGGATTGCCAGAAAAAATGGAGACAAATTTGGAAAAAATTAGCCTGGAGCTTGTTGCAGGAGCTTTCCTCCCTCTCCCAGACACGCAGGTGTTGCCTGGCCCTGGAAGGTGTCAGGAGTGTGTGGCAGTGGGGTGCGGCTGACGTTAAACAGGACAGGAGCGGTGGGTTTGACCGGAAAAGTGCGAATGGGATTGGAATGGAGATGAGTGTGGGAGGCTGGGGGAGCAGGACAGGGTGGGAGGCCCCGGCACAGGTTTTCCAGAGAAGCTGTGGCTGCCTCATCCCTGAAAATGTTCAAGGCCAGGTTGGACAGGGCTTGGAGCAAAATGGGATAGTGGAAGGTGTCCCTGCCCGTGGCAGGCGCATGGAATGAGATGGGCTTTAAGGAGCCTTCCAACCCAAGCCATTCTGGGATTCTGGGATTCTGCAGCATTGATCCATCCATTGCTGAGCCCAGCAATCCCTCTGCTTCCCAAAATCTGCCCCCGCCTCATCAGGTCAGGTGCTGGAAGAGAGGCCAGGGTCTTGGCAGGGTGGCCAGAGATGGAAGGATGCTGGAGAAGGATGGATGTCAACCAGGGAAGGATGGAATGGTGGGGAAAGATGGAACATTGGAGAAGGATGGAATGATGGGGAACGATGGAACGTTGGAGAAGGATGGGATGATGGGGAAAGATGGCATTTGGAGAAGGATGGAACATTGGAGAAGGATGGAATGATGGAGAAGGATGGAATGATGG
>VZRS01011907.1:28430-64165 GCA_013398055.1 Ifrita kowaldi
GAAGGATGGAATGTTGGAGAAGGATGGAATGTTGGGGAAGGATGGAACGTTGGAGAAGGACGGAATGATGGAGAAGGATGGAATGATGGGGAAGGATGGAATGATGGAGAAGGATGGCATCTCCCCCTAATGCGGCTGGTGACGGGAATGCGCAGCGCCGGGAGCTGCCGGGCCGGAGTTAAAGGGGAGGTAATTACCTGATTACTGCCTAATGAAGGACAATTGAAATGGATAAGTCGCGCTTGGAAAAACCAACGGAGTTTCTAGGGAGACCAAACCGCCGTGATCTCAGCTGGAGGGGGGAAAGGGAGGCTGCAGGTCCCTGCCGAGCCTGGTCGGGGAGGACGATCCCATTTCTGACTCACGATCCCCAAACCTGACCCACCCCGGAGCCATCCCGCGGGATGAGCTCATCCCACAAACCCAGCTAAAGCGAAGCAACAGAGGGAAAGACAAAACAAAAGAGAACAGAGGGAAGACAAATCGCATTTGCTGCCCCAGACCCCCCGGTGATTCCTTCTCCCCCGCGGCATGGGGCGTTTTCCAGCCGCCGCGGCTTCCAACGCGTCTCGCGGTGCCTGGGCAGAGCTGGAAAATTATGTTTAATGTGTCTGCCTGGGAAGGAGGTGATTAATTTGTCTGGGGGCATGGAAGTGCTGGTCGTGTTTGAGGCCCTGGAGCTGCTTTCATCCAGGGAGGTGCGGGAGAAGCCGTGGACACCCAGGAGTTGGGGCAGCTATTTATTTGCTTTATTGAATAAATATATTTAACCCTCAAGCCTCGGCTGACCTCCTGCATGAATGGGTGCCCTGTTGGGAAAAACCATCCCGCCCAAAGCAGGGCAGCACCCCTGGCTGCGGGTGGGAATGCTGTGCCAAGGGGAAGGGCAGGGCACCGGGATCTTGGCACAACAAGAAACGCCGGGATGGAGGAAGGCCTGCGGAGATTATTCCTCCCAGCACACAGCTGGGTTATTTCTGCTGCCGCCAGATAAAAGGCTGGAAGTTTATCCAGGCCGGGTGCAGCAGGGATATGTTTCCTGCAGACAGGTGAAACGCTCAGCACGGGATTGAGCCGAGAGGGAGACGGCGTTTGGGGCTGTCCCATCCCCGTTCCCGAGCGAGGGCAGAGCCGCTGCAGCCCCGCGGTGCCCCCGGCACGGGCGCAGACGGGAGGGGTCGCGCCGGGCCGATAACAGCCCCGGAAACCCATCAGAGACACCCGGCCGGCCTCTGCCTCTCGTCACAACTCCCTGCCAAGGAGGCTCCGCGCCAGCCCTGCACCTTGTCAGCCTCCTGGTAATGGGAACCAGCTGCCTGTGGGGGATGGAGCCGCGGGGGCCAGCGGGGCGGGGGAAGGGACCATTCATAATTCCCGCTCCTTGCCCAAAGCCCCGGCGGGAGGCACCCCAAAAACCTGGCAGTGGGCGTGCTGAGGGTGCTCGGCCTTGCAGAGCCAACTCTCGGGACCTGCTCCCCTGTGGGTGCTGCCGACACTTTGCTGAGCTGTTTCTCCAGCTCGGCGCGGTTCCCATTCCCCGGGGTCGGTGTGATGCTCCTGCCTGCATCCCCCCTGTCCCAGAGGAAAGCTTTGTACAGAGGGAATTCCGTCTATGACCCAGAGCTGAGCTCAAGGCTCCGTCTCCTGCCCAAGAGACAAGCTGATATTTAATCCCAAAATATCTATTTCACCCCTCAAATTGCGGCAGAGCTCAGATCACTGCTGTGCACAGAGCACAGACCTCCCAGGAGAAGTGATCCCATGGAGAGGACTGTTCTTGGGATGTGACAGCATCCTCCTTCCCTGCGCTCCCGCACTCCAGAGTCATGCAACGCCCCAAATTTTACACTTTCCTTTCAGGATTTTCACCCTCTGTAGAGCTGGCAATAGGAGCAGAGCGAGGATTTACGCCCCTGTCCAGGTTGGGCTTCGGGGGGGAGCAGCATCTCCAAGGAACCGGCTCCATAATCGGGTTAGCCATGCTCATTTGCAGGAACAGGTTGCTGTTAACGAGTTTTAATTAAAACCATCTTCATGGTGTCAGCAAGTTGAAACCGAGGGCAGAGTTTCATATCCACAGTAATTTTCCCAGCTGGATCACAGGCAGGGTAGGACTGCATGTCTGCCAGCATTCCAATTTTGGGGCAAAAAAAGCCGAATTTGCCAACCCAAGTGGCTCAAGCCCTGCTTGGACCCCGCACACGAAGCCCAAGGGCAACTCTGCCTCTTCCAGCAGCGCGGATGCTTCTCCTTCCTCCATCTCCCAAACTTTGTCTGGGATAATTTTAGCAATCAGCGCCTCCAGAAGTTCTTTCTGGGGCTTAATCCCACTAGTGGAGGGGGAAAGGAAGAATTCTTCTGCAGTGGAATTACTCTCTGCTCTTCTCTTGCCATGAAATTCAGGTTTTGGCTCTTCGGAACCTCTGGAAGAGATTTTCCCCTGCTTTTTCCCAGCCCTGGCTCTGCCCAGAGATTTCACAGCTCGTTGCAGCCACGCTTTGAGTCCGTCTTGAGGGCTTTAAAGGCTCTTTTGTGCTGTCTCCAGCTCTCAGCGCCCGAGGGAGACGGGATCAGGGAGGGACACGGGATCGCGGTGCTTTTGGATGTGCTGCTGCTGGAATGAGGCGGGATCCGGGCTGGGTTCGGGCTCCTGAAATCCCGGGATGCAGGACAGGATCAAGGAATGCAACCCTGGCACAGCCGCCTGCCTTTTGCAGCTCTGCCTGCTGGACCAGATTCCTGGGCTGCTCAGAAAAGGGATTTAATGCACCAAGAGACAAAATTCCACTTCAATCCATCAGTGGAAAACGAGCATTGAATTCCAAGGCCTGTTTGGGTCCATTTCCCTACTCAACCCCCAAGACAAGAAGGGCTAAACCCTTGTCCTTCTCATCACAGAAATGCAATATTTTCCCTTTTTCCCCCCCAAAAACAGGTCTCCAGCCCAAATCTGTGGCTGCTGTTGGCTTTTTATCTCCCTCTTGTGCCAGGCCTGGAGAAGATTTCCAGGGAGGAGGTGGGATGGTGCCTTTGGCACGTTGGGTCTCAGCTCCCCGCAGAGGCTGGGGTGAGCTCGAAGGGTTGCTGGGACATGGGGCAGGAACTAAAGGTGAGTCTTTAGTGTGGGATTGTCCCTAAGGAATTCCAAAGGCACAAACGCTGCACGGACACGAGCACCATTCATCCACCACACAGCCCAAGGACCAGCGCTGGAGGAAAGCTGAATTTTTTGGGAATCTCAACCCTTTCTTAGCTGGACTAAAAAGACCTGGGTTGCTGTTAAATAAAGGGAAAATCCTGCAGGAGTGGGAATTTTTAACCTGGCTGTCCCAGAGCAGGCACGGGGTGGGTTTTGTCTGAAATCCTGGCTTTTCCCAGCGCTGGGCAGATGAAGGAGCGATGGGAAGCAGATGTGGGAGGGGGCGGCCGAGGGGCCGATCCCGGCCGGCAGCTCTGGGCTCCCGGCACTCCCGGGGCCATCCCGGAGCCCTCCTGGCAGACGGGATCCCAACCCAAAGCAGATGGGAAGGGAGGGAGGCTTTTTCCAGGGACTGGCGAGATAAAGTGATTAAAACAATGAGAGCAGAGATGCCCCAGGGAGGGGGGATAAAATTTGGGATTAAGCCTTGGGTCCCACATGGGAAAAAATATAAGGAGAAGTCCTGGCTGCCTCAGCCCTGGGGAAAATTTGGGGATTTCTTTGGCTGGGATGGGAGGCGGTGCCCATGTGATCCCCATAGCTCTGTCAGGATGCACAGGAAAGGATTTTGGGGTTGGTTTTGGGACTTTGCCAAGAATGCCAGGTCTCCATCTCTCTGTCTTCAACAGACCCCCCCCTTCCCATCCCATCAAGCATGGCAAAATTCCCTCTTTTTCCATCTGAGCTCAGAAAAAGCAGAGGAAGCAGGGTGGATGTGGCATTGCAATGGATGATCTCTGCCTCCAGCACAGATTTCGTGGACATTTGTGGGAAAAGCTGCAGTTTTTGGGGGGAATGAGGGGGTGGCAGCACAAGGCCAAATCTGACCTGCAGGGAAAATCCAGGCAAAAAATACTTAATGCAGAGGTTTTTTGCTGACATCCTTCCTGCAGAGCGTCCTGGGCAGAAAAAAAGACCAACCCCAAAACCCTTTTCTTCTGCCTTCGTGGGACTGGGACTCTGCACTCCCAAATTCCTGCTGTTCCCTTTCCAGCCCAGCCTTGGAGAAGAATAACCCCATGGAATGGGCCAAGTTAATCAGGTGAGCTCCTGACGCACCTCATTTATCTTCCCTGAGCCCAGGAGACCCAAAAAATGGGATTAAGAGCAGCGATAAACAAAAGATCCCAGACGGCCAAGAGATTTGTGGATTTTCCCCTGATCTGAACTCTGGGCCCAACATTTGGTTTTTATTTGGGAATAGGAAATGACGGAATTGGGCTTTTTCTGCTGCACTTTGCAACTGATAAAAATATCCTGGAGGAGGTGGGAGGGAAGTCTGGGAAGGGATTGGACAGTGGGATCCACTAATTTACCTTTTTTTAGGAATTAATGGAGGGTCTTCCCCACCTTGTTATTGCAGAGGGATGGCAGCTCCCACCTGGTGCTTCCCTGGATCTCCCTGTCCAGAGTGGAACAGGAGCTCATTCCTGAGTTATGGAGAGTGCAAGGGTTGGGATGAAAACACTCCCAAAACATTCCCAGCCTGCTGGGCCGCCTCCATCCATCACCCTGGATCCAGCCCCGAACAATCCATCACCCCAGGAGCCCTCTCTGCATCCCCCTGATGCCTTGCAGACCCACAGCAAATCCCCTTCCTCCCCTCCAATCCCTCAGCCAGCCCTGCTCTCCCTCAGATCCAACAGAAATCCCATTTTCCGTGTAGAAAACTCCTTTCCTTACAAACGTTCCCACCACTCAGCTCTGTCTTCACCAGGGAATTTTGGGTGCTATGGAGCTGCTGCTCCCACTGGACATCAGAGGCTCCATGTCTGGAGGATGTCCCAGCACAAGGAAGTGCATCCCGAGACCTTTTTGGGGATAAATGGAAGTCCTTTCCTAGGATTTATAAGAAATAGAGACATGGGGGTGTCCAAAGCCCTGGAAATGAAAATTTTCTAGCGGTTTTCTCCTTTCGCAGTTGCCCTTTCTGCCCTGGATGAATTATGTTCCTTCATTTGGAATTTCCTGAGAGGAGCACAGAAATCCATCACCGGGGTCTGAAAAATCATCACTGATCTCTTCAGTTCTGAATTTTTAAGGAAAACTAGTTTTAGGGGGGTGTTTTTTGGGGTTTTTTTTCCCAGAAGATTTTAAAGGTTTCATTAAAAAAAATACACAAAAAGCATTTTTGCTCTTCCACGATCCAGGTTTCCATCCTGGCAGCTGAGGCAGCGCTGCCTGAGCCATGGGATGTCCCAGGACTTGTTGGGACATAAACAGAGCTGGATCCACGGCACTGGGGGCATGTTCCAGGCCCTTCCCATCCCTCTCCTTTCCCTCCGGCATTCCCAGGATTTGCTTTCTTCACCCTGAGTCCTCAGGCCTGGAACAGGGATGCAAATCCAGCACTGGGCTGGCTCTCCATCTGCAGCATTCCCACAATTTGGTGGTTTCTTCTCATTTTTTCCCTCCTTTATCCCGCAGTCTGTAGGGAGGGAAGAGCAACATGTTTGGAGATTAAAACTCTCCCACCAAGCCGAGGGAAACCCTCTCGGAAGCTCCTTTTCATCGCTGATTTTTGGATGTGGCTCAGCACGGAGCAGCCACCTCTCTTTAACCTCCCATCCCTGGTGTTCAGGAGCTTCCTCTCTTTTAAAATCCAACAAAAAACGAGTTTGGAAGCAAAACTGAGGGAGAATCGCCCTCTTTTCCTGATCGGAGCATCTCCCGTGGCCAGAGTCTCCATCCCGGGAGGCGGCTGGGCCATGTGGGAGCCCTGCCCCGCCTGTCCCGGCTCTGTTATTGTGAGTATCACGTTACAAATCCCCTTTCCATGCCCAGATCCCAGCGGGAAAATAAACGGGGCAAGGTCAGGACCCTGCCAATAAACAGAAGCCCAGCCCTGGAGGGGCCTCCAGCAGCGGCTGGAGCGGGGCTGATGGGATTTGCCAGCCTGGTCCTGCAGATCCTGGCTCTGAGGTGGTCATTGCCCATCCCCATCCCACCAGGACACCCAAATCCCCTTGGAAAAGCAGCCACAACCCCCTGCAGGTCGATCTATAATTGATCATCTTGCAGAGACAAGAATTGTTGGATTTTCCCCACAAATAATGTCTTCGGCCAACACCCTCTGTTTCCCAGGGAATATTCCTTGGTGAATATTTGTCCACACTCAGGAGGGCAAAAATTCCTTCAATCAGAGTAAAGCCTGGAAGGAAACCCAAGGCTGGAGCTGTGGATCCGTTCCTGGCACTCCCCAGGGTGGATTTGCAAATGGTTTTTGGTGTCTGCTGAGGCAAAGGGAATTTTGGGAGCATCCCAGTGGGAGCCACGGCTCTGGGGCAGTGGCAGGGAAAGGGTTAACATGGATGTTCCCCACAGGAGAAGATCCCATCCCATCCCGCTGAAGTCACAGGAGCCCACGAGGGAAATGTCAGGAGCGGTGTCACCTTCAAGCTCCTCTTCTCCCCATCTTCCCCAGCCCTGGATGAGCCTCCCCAGGACTTTTCTCCCTAATTAAGGATGTTTCCTGGGAATGCCTGGATTTGTTTTGCTGTGCAGGGTGGGAAAAGGCCAGAGAAGCAAAAATCCCCCCAGAGGGCACCGAAACTCGAGCTCTCCTCCTTCCATGTCCCTTTCCCACAGTTCCCTCCAGCCCCTTCTGCCCTTCCATGGTTTGGGATGAGGGCCCTGGGTAAATATTTGCAGAATAGGGGAGAATTTAAAAAAAAAAAAAAAAAAGGAATTTGTTCACCATGAGGACAGAAATAAAATGATAATGTAACAATAAAACACAGATATTCAGATATTAGAAAGAAAATGTGGTTCAAAGCATTGGGGTTTCCATGGGATGAGGGGATGGGTGAGGTTGGATGGATCCCTGGAAGTGTCCCAGGCCAGGCTGGACAGGGCTTGGAGCAACCTGGGGTGGTGGAATTTCTCCCTACCATTGTCAAGGATGAGCTTCAAGGTCCCTTCCAGCCCTAAGCATTCCGGGATGCCATAATTCCATGATTCCGGGTGATTCCAGAGCTTCACCCTCACTCAGGTGTGGGTCCCATCACAGATCCCACCACGGGAGGGTTCAGGGCCCAGGCCCAGGAGATTTTGGGTGGTGGCCCTGAAACCCCCACGCCTAAAGAGCCGTTGGGTGCCCTGGGGCTGAAATAGGGACCGGCCACGCCTGGGACCTGCCACCCCAAAAGCGCCTGGCAGGGGCTGGTAACAGGGAAAATGAGAGAAGGAGAGAAAAGGAGGAAAAGAGGCGAAGCTGCACTGAGCTGCTCAGGTCAGGGAGCATCTGGAGCTGGGTTTAGGTCCAGATCAGAGCAAACTTTGAACAGACAAAGCCTGGTTAAACCCAGACTTTCACACTGCAAACCGAAACTTTGCTGTGTCTTCAGGAGTCAACAAAGAACCCACATTTGGTGTCACATTCATGTCATATTTCATATCTTCAGGAGCCAATAAAGGACACAAATTTCATATCATATTCATATCATATGTTGCATCTTCGGGAGCCAATAACGCCCCACATTTTGTGTCCCATTTGTATCATATTTTGTATCTTCAGGAGTCAGTAAAGGCCCCACATTTTTTGTCATATTTGTATCATATTTTCCATCTTCAGGAGTCACTAAGGAGCCCCATTTTGAATCATATTTTGTATCTTCAGGAGCCAATAAAGGACACAAATTTCATATCATATTTGTCTCATATTTTGCATCTTCAGGAGCCAACAAAGGCCCCACATTTTATATCATATTCTTATCATATTTTGTATCTTCAAGAGCTCATGGAGAACCCACATTTTGGATCATTTTGGATCATATTTCATCTCTTCAGGAGTCAATAAAGGACCAACATTTTGTGTCATATTTCTGTCATATTTAACAGCTTCAGGCACCAATAAAGGACACAAATTTCATGTCATATTTGTATCATATTTTGCATCTTCAGGAGTCAATAAGGACCCCCATTTTGAATCATATTTTGCATCTTCAGGAGCCAATAAAGGCCCCAAGATCTTGTGGCACATTTGTATCATATTTCAGATCTTCAG
Source organism: Ifrita kowaldi (assembly GCA_013398055.1). Classification (NCBI taxonomy): domain Eukaryota; kingdom Metazoa; phylum Chordata; class Aves; order Passeriformes; family Cinclosomatidae; genus Ifrita; species Ifrita kowaldi. The sequence continues at coordinate 36,635 of VZRS01011907.1, forward strand.
GAGCCAACAAAGGCCCCACATTTCAGGCCATATTTGGCCACGTTGCCAGAGAGGCCCAGGAGGTTTTGGGGTGAGATGCACCCAGCCACGTGAGCGGCTCCAAACCTCTCTCTCTGCTGCACCTCTCCAAAAAGCAAACGCTGCAGATGCAGAGGAGAGATTTCTGTGGGTCCTGCCGTGCTGAGCTCTGAGTGTTGCCAGGGGCAGCCAAACCCCCGAACAAACAGCGGTGACTCAGAGCCCCAGGTGACACCAGCTTTGGGTGGATGTGACAAGAGCTCCGCTCTCACTTCTGCCTGCGGGCCAGCTCAGTAGCAGCTCCTGGTTTAAAGGCACAAAGGTGTTTTTTTTGAGTTTTTCGGGGTTTGGTTTGCAGCTGCTTTGCCCAGGAGCTGAGTGAAACTCTCGAGATCAAGATAAAGGTTGCGTAGCAACCGAGCACCCTGTGATGGGTGAAATAGGATACAAATACAGTCTGAAACGTGGGGCCTTTATTGGCTCCTGAAGATACGGAATATAATACAAAATGATCCAAAACGTGGGTCATTATTGGCTCCTGAAGATATAAAATATGATACAAATATGATACAAAATGTGGCCCTTCGTTGACTCCTGAAGACGCAGCAAAGTTTTGGTTTGCAGTGTGAAAGTCTGGGTTTAAACAGACTTTGTCTGTTCAGAGTTTGCTCCAATCTGGACCTAAACCCAGCTCCAGATGCTCCCTGACCTGAGCAGCTTCACGCAGCCGAGCCCTTCCCTTGCCCTCTTCTCTTTTTCTCTCATTCCAGGAGGTGGAACCACAGGAGGTGGAACCACAGGAGGCAGTACAGGGGGAGGGGTTGGACTGGGGCTCCTGCTCCTGTCGAAAGTGGAGAACCCGGGTTGGTGCTCCTGCTCCAGCTCCTGAGGGTGGAGAAACCTCTGGGATAACACAGCTGGAGGAGAAAGTGATTTATGAGCCCCAGGTCCTCCAGATTTGCTCCTTAACGAATCCTAATGGTTGGACTTGATGATCTTCGAGGCCTTTTCCAACCTAAAGGATTCTGTGATTCCATGATCTTCCCATAAAAGCTCGGAGATTGCTGGAAATCCACTGGAAGGGGCTGAAGTTGGAGATGAAAACTCCAAAACTGCTGGCCCAGAGGCTGGAATAAACTTTATTTTGGAGGATTTTAATCTCTTTGCAGATCAAAGCCTGAATTACATAATTTCTTCAGAGGAGGGTGGCAAAGAAAATCTCTGTTTGGAAAAATAGGGAAACTGAGGCACAGCAGGGGACTTGAGAAATCCTGGCCAGCTCAAATATCCCACATTTATTGGAGGATTTCTGGAGCTCATTTTTTGGCGGAATAAACCAGGGGCTGGTGATAACTCAGTAAGAAAATAATCCTGTGTCCAGGGAAACCTGGACTGCCGGAGTCAGGGGAGGGAATTGAGCTGGAAAGGTCAAGTCCAGCTCCAAAAATCATCCCCTTGTTTGGACAGATTCCCCCTTTTCTGGAGGCAGAGGAGATTTTCCCATGGAAAGCCGTGTTTTGCTCATTAAGAGGAGAAGCTGCCCTGCCTGTTCAAATATCCCAATAAATGCTGGATAAATAAATCCTAAAGGATCTGTTTAATAAATGATATTTTTAGGCATCCTCAGCAGGTCCCTTCTGCCCCTCGGCGGAATTCAGAGGATGCCCAGGAGCAGCAGGAATTTCAGAGGAAAATAAATTCTCCCCTTCCTCGCCGTTCCCTTTCCCTCCCAACCCAGGGGCTTCTTTAGGAACCTCCAGGATCAGAAATATTCAAATTTTCCAGCTTGCTTTTTCTGGGAAGGCTGGGAAGGAAGCCTCCACCCCCAGTGACAATTTGCATTTTGTAAAATCCCAATTTTCCACGGATCCGTTAATTTTTGTTGTGATTGGCCACAAGTCCTTCCCTTCCACGAGGAAATGTTTTAAAGGTCTCGGAAGGAGATTTTTGGGCCCAAACCCACTCAATACCAACAAAAAAAGCAAAGAGCCCTCACTTTTCTCTCCTGTTTTCCAAGGAGGGAAGGGCTGGAGCATCCCAGGCCTGTGGACTTTGCCTGGATCCTCTCTTTGCCCATTTTCACATGGAAAAGTGGTTTATTAATGAAGCCTGGAGAAATTATATCCCCTCCTCACACTCCTGTAAAATTCCACAGGCTCCAAATCAATGGAATTTTGGTGCGTTTGATCCCCATTTTCCCTCTCACTTCCTCCCCCCCACTCCAAATTTCCTCTTCCCCACCTCATAAAAGGATTTGCTCCCCAAGAAATGCTGTTCCTGCTTCTCTGATGGGGTCAGGACCTTTCTTTTTTAGGTTTTTTTTTTTTCCTTTTTTAATCCATTTTATTGCCCCCGGGAAGGGAGGTTTTCCATCTGGGAGCTGTGTAATGCAATCCAAAAATAACAGCACGGCTGCTCCCTCCCTGTGCCCCCGGAGCCCTGGGAAGGGACCACCATCATCCCTCCGGAATGGTGGAGAGATGGGGAAAACCCTGCCCCGAATCCCCATTTGTATAAATATATATATATTATGTATATAATGTGTAATGTACATTATGTGTATTGTATCTCTTAAATAATTATAAGTATTATATCATATAGAAATATTATAAATATAATATTATAGTAAATAATCACAGATTTTCCTTAATGGGAATATTTTAAGATATAAATATATATTATATAAATATAAATATAAATATAAATATAAATATAAATATAAATATAAATATAAATATAATATAGATTTTANTGTCAGCCTGTGCCGCACCCCCGGCGCCCAGGCTGTGTCCAGCTGTGGGGGCAGATGGGGAGAATTCACCTGAACATGGAAAAATCCATCCATTTTTTCCGTTTTTATCGAACTTCTGAGCTTCTCGCTGTGCCTCAGATCCCAGCAGGAATCCCAGGCTCCCTGCAGGGAGGAGATCCCACCTGGGAGCCTCCCAGATTCCCAAATCCAGGGAGGAGGTGCAGGACAGCAGCTCCACCCTCACACTCAGCCCTGGAATTGCGACTCAGCGCGCAGTTCCAGCCAGCAGGACGCAGGAATGCTTCATCCCAAAAAGTGGGGCTGTTGGCAATCCCCCTCCTGCTCCAGCTCCTGCTTCCCAGTATCCCAGCTCCCGGATCTCCTCTTCCATTTTGCTCAGCCTCCCCTCCCCCTCCTCCTGCCTTCTCCTCCAGAAAAGGAAAAATCCATAAAAATCTGGGTGTCCTTTGCTGCATCCCCCAGCTCCTGCCATCCTGGGAATTATCCTGGGAATTCACCTGGAAATGCAGCACCATCACGCACCCCTCCTGGAAAAACGGGATCCTCTGGGCTGGAAACAAGCATGGAATCCTGAGCTGGGACATCTTCAGCTGGATCAGGTTGTTCAGAACCCGCTCCAATGCGGCCTTGGATGTTTCCAGGGAATGATGCTCAGCACAGCCCAGGGCATTCCAAAGGGCTCAGCTGGGGGATGCGGGATTGAGGATTCCCTGTGCAGAGCCCTTTGGATCACGGCACTGGTGTGCACCCCTTGGAAAAATACATTTTGAACCCAAACCTTCCCAAATCCCTCAATGCTGCAGCTTAAATATCTCCCGAAACAACCCAGGGACAGCCTTGGCTTTGGAAAGGTCAGATTTGGATCTGGCTTGGGATCTCAGCCCCACAACCCTGTCCCAGGATTAGGGGGTGCCTTGAGTCCTTCCCAATCCACAAAGAGGGGGAAAACAGGGAGGCTTGGAAGCAAGAAAACAGAATCCCAGAATTCCAGGATGGTTTGGGTTGGGAGGAACCTCAAAGCTCATCCCATTCCATCCCCTGCCATGGGCAGGGACACCTCCCACTGTCCCAGGCTGCTCCCAGCCCCAATGTCCAGCCTGGCCTTGGGCACTGCCAGGGATCCAGGGACAGCCACAGCTGCTCTGGGCACCCTGTGCCAGGGCCTCCCCACCCTCCCAGGGAACAATTCCTTCCCAATATCCCATCCAGCCCTGCCCTCTGGCACTGGGAAGCCATTCCCTGTGTCCTGTCCCTCCAGACCCAGGGGAGCTGCTGAGGACTGGCCCAGCTCGTGCTGGGTCACATCGGAGAGGGTGGGAAAAGGATGGGAGAGGGATTTTAGGCTGGTAATTCCGTATGGCATGAAGGAGTTTTTTGGAAAGCCACTCTGGGAATGGACTGTAGATCTCCATGAGAGTTATTCCCATGGATATCCAACAAAATTCCCCTGCATCCTCTTCTCCTACCCCTGCCCAAGGCTGTGGAGATGCCAGAAGGGAACAGGCACAGAAATCCTCAATAAATCCTTTCCCAGCCCACACTAAAAATGCTGCCTGTGCTTTGCAACCCCTAGAAACAGCTATTTTTGGGGGGGGAAAAATGCCATCCTTATCAAAACTGGGTGTTTCCCATGAAAAACTGGGATAGGAGATAAGGGCCAGGGTGGTAGAGGGGGAATATTTTTATTATCTATTTATATATCAACTTTACATAGATATTTAATATCTATAATCTATTTTATATAGCTCATGTATTTGATATCCATAATCTATTTTATATAGCTCATGATTTAATATCTATCATCTATTTAACTCCCAAATCTCCAAGGAAGGTGTTTTCCAAGTTGCCTTTTCCCACTCTCCCCTTTGTTAAACCGGTTGCAGCTTCCAGGCAGGAAATAAAACTCAAATGTTTTGCCCCTTGCAGCCAAACTCAACTTTTGTTTATTTTACAAACATGGCTTGGAAAGAAACTCATAAGTCCCTCATCCCTCGGAGCTTCCAAAGCTCCCGGGAACATCATTTTCCTTTGAAGTGGGAAGTGGGGAAAGTAAAGGTTGGGAAAAGAGGCCAATCCTGCACAGCCCAGTTTCACCTCCCGCTGCACCTCTCCTCCTCCAGCTTTTCCAAAGGGTTTTTTTTCAGTTTTCAAATGAGTTTCACACTCTGCTTTCGGTTCAAAAAGTGCAGGAGAAAGATCCCAACCCGTCGGATTCACAGCTCTTCCCATAGGTGTGCTTAGAGAAAAGAAGGGAAAAGGAGCCATTTGGCCTTTTTCTCCTTATTTGAGGGAAGATAGATTTGAGGCAAGTGTTAAAATTGGGATTTTGGGTGTTATTTTGGGAAGCAGAGCTGACCCTCAGCACAGCCAGCACCGCTAGAGGGCCCAGAAAGTGCTTCAAGTGACGCTGGTGCTTTCCTTATTGTGCTTACCACGATACCCAGTGCCCTAAAAATCACTTGTGCATCCCCCGATCCCTTTCAAAAAATTATAATTAAAAAATAAATAAAGTCCCAGCGGTTATTTGGGAGGATTTTTATGCAGAGGCTCCTCCAAGTCTCCTACAGCAGCAAATCTCACACATTTCAGCCCATTTGCAGCTGCCAATATCATCATTTTATTCGTAGTCCGTATTTTGGGCACATTTGTACCTCTTTGAAGTTCTTTGGGATCAATACAACTCGCATGGATGTCACTCCCCTTCCCAGGCTGGAATTCAGCTCTCAGTGACCCTCCTGCCATGGATAATTCCTGGGGGTGCAGGACCCTCCTGGCAGCTGGGGCTGAACAGTGATAATCCTTTCTCCTGGGATTTTTTTAAACTGTTTTTCCATGAAATGAGGAAGGGAACAGCTTTTCCTGCCTTTCTTCTCTTGGATATTTGGGTTTCAGCTTAGCAAATAGGGAGGGAAGGCGGTGCAGGAGTGGACTGGGGGTGTTCCAGACCCCAGGACAGGGATGTTTCCGAGGAGGGATGTCGGGAGATGCTATCCCAGCCATTATCTGTCATTCCCGAGTGGTGTCTGCGCCTGCAGCAGCCTCTGCCCCTCCCGAGCCATCCCCGGGCATTCCCAGGGGACAGCACTAAGAGCTCAGGCGTCTCCTCGGGGACACCATTAACGACTGGAGATGGGAAATGGGATATTTATGGGAGCAGCGATGGGGGAGGGCAAATCCAGAGAGCAGAGCAGCCCCCAACCCTGTTCCTGACCGAAATTTGGGGATTCCCAGGGCCAAATTCATGGAGGTCCCTGCGCTGCTCCCAGCGATGCTCCAACCACGTCACAGCCAGTGGTTCAGGAGCCCTTCCAGCAGGAGTGCGAGTCCCAGGGGATGCTGACATTCCCAGAGTGCCTCTCCAGAGTGGGAAATCCATGCACACGCAGGATTCCAGCCACGGGAGGCAGCTCCCAGCGGAGCAGCTTCCTGAGCATCCCCGTGCCGGGACCGTGCCGGGCCGGGCTCCCTTCCAGAGCCATCCCGATGCTCCCGAGCAGCCAAGATGTTTCCTGGAATTCTTGCTGGCCCTGACCTGGTTATCGAGGTGCTGCTGCTGGGCTATCGCTGACCTTCCCCCTGAGCCTGGGCCACAGCATTCCCCTTTGTGGGGTTTATCTGTCCGTGGATTTCGCTTCCTTTGACGTCTTCGGATCGGCACGGAGCAGAGGCGGCTCTGGGGGCTGGAGGAGGCAGCGGGGGAGCATCGCAGCCTCCCGTGTCCACAACAGGCACAGATGATCCCATGGGATGCTTGGGAAAAGAAAAGTCAGCTTGGGAAGAGCAAATTCCATTGTCCACATCATGCACGAGCAGCTCCCAAATCCCTCTATTTAAACTCACATTGATGTGAGGTCCTGGAGAATCCTGGAATGGTTTGGGTTGGAAGGGACCTCAAAGCCCATCCTGTTCCACCCCTGCCATGGCAGGGACACCTTCCACTGTCCCAGGGTGCTCCAGGCCCCATCCAGCCTGGCCTTGGACACTCCCAGGGATGGAGATCCTGGATAAATTTAGGGTGTCCTTGGGAAGTGCTGGAGGGCTCGGGGTGGAGCAGGAGGTGTGACCCTTCCTCCCCAGCCTGTTGGGATGTTCAGAGTTAAGCCATGGTGGGATCTTAAACCCAGCCGGGCACTGGGTCCCCCGAACCCCTTCCACAGCAAACCAGCATCCATGGATGGATGCAGCCCTTCCTGGGGAGTGGGAACCCCAAATCTGGCAATAGGGAGATGCAATCGCCAAACTCCCAGCTCACACCAACCCACCCAGCCCTAGAGAGCCCAGCCTTTAAAGGGCCCTTTCAACCCAAACTATTCCAGGATTCCATTATTTTTTGGGGGTTCACCATGTGGTTTGGGAACACCACGAGCCCACAAGCCCCAGCACCCTGCAGGGACCAGCTGCACCCTCAAACCCCAGAGGCTGAGCTGCGTCACCGCCCCACAGGGTGGCCTTGGCCCTGTGCTCGGCCCCTCCAGCCTTTTCCACCCTCCCTCTCCCCATTGTTCCCGCAGCCCGGCCCTGACCCCGGGTATTTATAATCCCCCTTTCCGGGCCGGCATTGTGTGCCGGAGCCCTGGATGAGCCGGGCTCCGCTCCTCGCTTCCGCGCTTTCCTGTTTACGGCGCTCGGGCGGAGCCAGGCCCGGCCCCTCCTCGGAGACCTCCACACGATTCTGGTTCTCCTTCCAGCAGGGACACAGACAGTGGCTTGGGATGGATCCAGCGAATCCATAAAGCCCCTGAAGTCTGGGAATAGTTGGGTTAACCCAGGATGAGCTGCAAGGTGCCCTATTGCTATTGCCACCCAGTCAGGTTCAAACCCTGCAGTTTGTCCTGGGACTGCTCAGGCAATAAAATCTGGGCTATCTCAAGTTCTTCTCCCTCCCTGAAACACTCTGTGACCCCAAAACAACTTCCAGGCTCAGATTTGGGCCCCAAATTGATTTTTTTTTGTCTCCTAGAACAGGCAGTGCTGCCGCTCAGCAGGCCATGGCCATGCCTTGACACAGGCAAGTCTCAGATGTGTTTAATATTTTAAAAAGTGGGGAAAAAATCTCCATTCTGTGCTGATCCTGTGTGTGGAATTCCAGCAGCAGGGACCTTTTTCCCAGATAGTTTTTATTGTTGGCGGAGGTAAATCAGCGCTGGCAAAGGGCAGAGCTGGGGCTGCCAAGAGCTCGTGGTGACCTCTGTGACAGAGCTGGGCCACAACAGGATGGGCTTTGGGCTCCTCTCTGCTGCAGGGCTTCAGTTCAGGCTGACAAAAAAGAACTCGGTGTTTAATGGGAAAAGGTGTGGCAAGAAAATCAGACCCAGCCCCGGTTCCAGTTGCTCTTGCTCGGGCGGGTTCCCCAGCCCTCACTGTGCTGCTGTCCCGGCAGAGGGAGAGCCAAGGCAGAGGGAAAAGGTGCTTTCCTCCTGCCAGAAAGAGGGAAAATTGCACAAAGGAAGCAAACCCACTCCTGGGGCTGTTCTGAACAGGGTGTGACCTGCAGGCTGGGCAGAAAAAGGGTAAAATTGCAAAAAAGAGGCAAACCAAGCCCTGGGTTTGCTCTGAGCAGGGTGTGACCAGCAGGGTGGGCAGAAGGGTGGCCCGTCCCCACCCTCATCCTCTCTGCACAGCACAGGGGATGACTTTTCCCCATTTTCCCACTTTTTATCTGAACAGAGCTATCATTGACGCCGCAGTCTGCAGAGGTTACCCCAGGGCCAAACCCGACCCCGCGCCACCACCCTGGGCAGCCCCCGGAGCCCGGAGCCATCCCTGCCCCGGGAACTGAGCAAAGGCAAACACCAACCCTGCCAGCCTCAATCTGCCCCTCGCACGGGGAAAATGGAGCCAGCGCCGCAGGAAAGCCCCATTCCAGGCCGTTCATTAATCCAAGCTGGATAAATCATTATCCCTGCCGCCCGTCCCCAGCCCTCAGCCCCTGCTCCAGGCGGGGATGTCACTGCGGCCTCAATCCATCCCCGGAGGAACTCGAGGCGTGTTTTCCCCTCGGACGTGCAAACAAACAATGGCCCTGACTCACGGAGCTGCAAGGTTTGTGTGGGTTTTTCCTGGTCCCAGCCCATCCAGGGAGAATTCCCCCCAGTTCCCACCTGCAGCCCTGGCAGATGTGCAGAGCCCATGGCCATCACTCCACATTTATCCTTTATCTGCCCCTGACAGGCCAGGCAAACACAATTCCAGATGTTTCCTACCCCGGAGCCCAGCCCAAGGTTTTGGGGTTTTTCAGTGTTGTTTTGGGTTGTTCAGCGTTTGCTCGGCTCGCCTGGCACTGGGACATCTGGAGACAGCAGCTGCCTGCAAATGTTGATGTTTTTTCCCCCAAAATAGGAAAAAAATTTAAAAATTTCCGTGCAGCTCCTGTTAGTCAATATTTAATATAAAAATAAAACCCCATGTGCTGTCTAATTTATTAGGTCATTGATAACATTATTTATGGGCAGAGGGATGGATAACAGGAATAATCCCACATAAAGGAGGCGGTGGGATCACACCAGCCTTTATGTAAGGATTTGAATTCCCATTGCTGGGAATGGCACCAGGATGGAAACCCAGCTGAAGGCTGGTGCATGCACTCCACAGGTTTCCCTGATCCCTGGGAGGGACGGGATCAAACAGCTCCTGGAATGGTTTTGGATGTGTTGGTTTTGGCAGAACGAGAACTCCTAAGAAAAACAAATATTAAAAAAAAAAAAATAGATTTTGGTTTTCACTTTCTAGTTTTATTTTAACTCTGAAGCAAAATATTTTCCATGGAAAGCCCACGTCTGGCTGTCACTGTCTGTGAAGTGGAGCTGGTGAACCCGATCCAAACATCCCACCCACGGCCCGTGCCAGCGCGGGCTGGAGCTCCTCGGGGCTGGGATTCTTCCCTCCTCTGCCAGAGCTGCTCCAGGCACTGCGAGCTGAGCTCTGCCAGCACAAATCCCACCCTGCATCACCTCCATGCCCCCATCCAAGGCTTTGTGAGGAACATCTGCCCAGCCCCGGCCTCCCCACATTTGGCCCTGCAGTTCCTGCTCCCCGAGAGCACCAGTTGGATTCAAACATCAATTATGAACGCTTCGGATCGTGCTGCAGCTCTTGCAAAGGTGTCTTCAGCACAGGTACGGCAAGAAACACCTGGAGAATCCATGACAGATGGTTCCAGATGGCTCCATGGAATGTTTCCAGGATCAGAGATTTGTTTTAGCCATGGCAGGCGAAGAGGGATCATTTATGGGACGATTTTCCTTCCTATGAAAATATCCCCAATGCAGCTCTGCTGCCCTCCAGGCCAGGATGAAGCTCCAGGGTAAACAGGATCCCTGCAGGGATTTGATGGGAAAAGGGCTTTAGAGGAGATCAGGTTCTCCAGGGGAATCCAGAGTTTTCTGAGGGGTGATTTTTACCCATGATAGGGAAGGATGTGCCATTTACAGGATGGGGTTTCCTTCTTGTCAAGGGGTTGAAAGGAGCAGGAGAGCTCTGAGCACGTGGGATGAGGACAAACAGGAGATCCGAACAGCAAAGATGGGAAGAAGCCAAGGACGTGGATTTGTGGACATTTCAAAGCTGGGATATTGGTGGATAAATCCCACATTACCCATCCATGTTTTTCCCCTGTAAGATCCTTTTTTCCCTTCCTCAGCTGGAAGCAGCTCTGGACCAAAGGCAGCTCAGCATCCCAACATTCCCATAAAACATCCTTCATTCCACTCCAAAGGACAGGTGGTGGTGGCTCCCTGTGCCTGGGATGGGGGAAGGAAGAGCAGAAGGGTCAGAGGAGGGAAAGTGGTCCCGGGTATTGGCTGGAATGGGATGGGGAGGATTTGCAGAACTCCAAAGCTGCCAAACAGGGCTGCAAATCCTGGGCACTCAGGGACTCCCTGCAAGGGGGGAATTTTGGGCAGAAATTTACAGTTAAACCCCCAAAATTTTCCTTTTCTTTTTTTCTTAATTAAACATTCCTCTGGTGAGGAAGGAAACAAGTCCCCTGGAAATCTCTGAGATTCCAAAGAAAACGGCTCCTCAGATTTCCCAAACCCTCTCATTTCCATTGATGTTGGAACATCCCTCTCCCCACACCAGGAAAATCCAAGTCCTTCCCTCACCAGCTCTCTCAGGAAGTTCCCCCAGCCCTGAGCCTTTCCCTCTTTATTCCCTCTGGGATCATCCAGGCAGTGAGGAATCGGGATAAGCAGAATGTTGTTGAGATGGGAGGAGGGGACGTGCACAGGGGAGTGGCATCTCCCCATGGTCCACATCCACAGGGAACAGGGACATCGAGCCCTTGGTGAACAAAACGGGTTGCTCATTTCTTAAAAAATAAAATAAATTAGGGTTAGGGTTAGGGTTAGGGTTAGGGTTAGGGTTAGGGTTAGGGTTAGGGTTAGGGTTAGGGTTAGGGTTAGGGTTAGGGTTTGGGTTAGAAAAAGTCCATTTTAAGGCTGTGGAATTCCAACTGCTCCTGCAAATCCTGGCTCTGGAGATGTTTAGGTTAAATCCAGCATCCTTGGGAACACATCCATTGTATCTCAGTTCCACCAGGCACGGGCAGCATCCACAGAGAGCTCTTCCCATTCTTGCCTCCATTTCTCCTGCAATTCCTTTGGGATTAAGGATCTTTTCCACCCTGGAAGAGTGAGCAGCTGCATGGCACAAGGGATACATTTCATTAATGCCATTTTTAATAGAATTCTGGCTTTTTAGAGCGTAATCCTCAAAAGAAGGGGCCAGCATGGGGGTCTGCACTGGGAGCCGTCAGAAATCCAGCACAAAGCTGTTTTTAGGGATCAGGCATGGAAAGAAGGAGGTCTTGGGTAATTTTCCAGCTTTTCCTTGTGTTTTCCATCTTTGGTGGATATAAAGATCCCCAAGGTTTGTCCCTGGTGCTGTTAATCCATCTCCACCCACGCTCTGAGCAGAAAAGGGAGAAGGACCAACATGAACCGGGAGTCATCGTCAGGGCGGAGATGTGAGCTGCCGGCATTGATGCACCATCAAAAACAGCCGAAGGGGCTTTGGAAAAGGAAGAAATTCCAGAGAAATTCTGGAGTAAAGCAGGAGAGACCTGGGATAAAGCCTTGGTGGGTTCCCTACCCTCTGCAGCCTTCGGGGCAGGACCAGAAGCTCTCTGTGCTCAGCCCAGACATAAAGAACAGGATAATTTGGGAAGTGCAGGATGGATTTCCTCCCCAGGACCCTTTGGATTGTCTCACCAGTGCCTTACATCCTCCAAAGCTTATAAATCAATTAACTCAGGCCTGCTCAGCTAATTAGAGCTGCTTACACTTCCAGCTAATAAAATATTTGTCATTTCTGAGGCACGTGGGAGTTTTTCTTCAGCTTAACCCAATCACCCTGACAATTCCTGCAACTGAAGACATTCCCAGAAGCATTTTTTGCCAGAGGTAGGAAAAATCTGATTAGGTACAATGATAAAAACGTGCATTCCTGCAGTTTTCCCTGCTGGAGTGTGGGTGGATGGAAATGCTCTGTGGCTGCATGGCTCCAGCATCACTCCCATTGGTGACCCAGCAGTGGGGATGGAATTTGGAGGAAATGTTGGGATTAAGGGTGCAGAGATCTGTTGGACACTTGGGTTCAAAGGATTTCATCATTTTGGCTTCATCCTTAAGCCAAGCTTTGCTGATCTTGGGAAGATTCAGGCTCACCTGCCTGGTTTTTGGTGTTTATTCATCTCCATGTGGTTAATTCAACAAAGGAAAAAGAAACTCTTTGAATGTGCTGCTGCATCCAAATGTTTTTTTCCCCCCTTCTATCTTCCCTTATTTTTTAATGGACTTAATAAAGAAGGAAATGTATCAGCCAAGTCCAGCCCATGTGGCTTTAATAACTCAATTTAATTAACATCTCCCAAACTGTCTTATTAAAACTAAATTAAATCCTGATTTGAGAGGTTTAATAGATCACCCAGACCTTGTGCAGAGACAACTGCAGCTGTGGGAGTGCAGGAGAAGGAGCTGAGCTTTTCCCTGCTCACCTCTGCGGGGCCAGGGCTGCACCATCCCCCATTCCCAGGCTGCGATCCGGGTCTCCTGCCGGGATAAATCAGTGTTCATTCACCGGGGCTGGAGACAGCCAGGGGGTGGAAATGGGCAGGAGCTCCCTGGCTCCTGAGTTTATCCTGGAAGACAGGAAAAACTGGCAACACAGAAAATTATGCAGAATATACAACACTTTCCATGGCTTTTTTAGCCATTTACCTAAAGCACATTTTTGTAAGATTATTTTTTGACTTATAAAGAACGAGAAGATGCTCAGATTAAACAAGAATTATGCTTCAAAGGGCCCTGTTTGCTACATGTGTTTTGTGGGGAAGGAGTTTGGCTTTGGGGTTAGGTGGAAACTCATCATTTTTGGAAGGGAAGCAGGGAAGAGCATGAAAACACTGATTTATTTCAGAAATTTTTGCTCCCAACAAGGCAAGTGCTGCTCCATTGGCCTCTTTTGTGGAGGAGCCGGCGCCTTGTCCCGGTGCCTCGTCCCCATCCTTCCGTGCCCTTCTCTCTCTGTTTCCCTTTTCCCTTTGTTTCCTTCCTGCTTCCTGGGGGTTCTGCCTTCCCCCTCTCCTCCCCAGCTTCCATGGATGCTCTCCCACCACAAAACCTCCAGGAACTGCTTCTGATCCTGCTTTTCCCAGCAGGTCAGGACCAGAGAGCCAATGAGGGCGGCATCTGCTTTCCATCACCCCTGCCAGGCCAGGCTTAGCTCTGCTCCAGCCTAATCCCTGCCGAGGCATTAAACACATCCCCCAGAACAAATCCCTGTTCCCACACCGCGGCTTCGGAAGGTTGGAGCTCCAGGGAGCTCCTCGGGGTGAGGTTGGGCAGCCCAAAGCTGCTGCTGGGGACACCTTGGAGCTCCTGGACGGGTGGGCAGGGCTGGAGCTGCTCCCTGGGGCCGTTCCTTGGCTCTGCCCAGGTGGGGTCAAACACACGGATGAGCTCTGGGGAGGGGATTTGGTAGCAGGGCTCAGGGGATCTGCCCATTCCCAGGGTACCCAGAACGGTGGGAATGGTGGGAACGGTGGGAATGGTGGGAATGGTGGGAATGGTGGGAATGGCCATCCCCAGGGATAATGTCAGCCTGGAAAACGTCTCCGCTACACACAGGAGACACCGCCCCAAAGAGCGCGGGCGGAGGCCGTGGGGCCTGGCGGGAGTCGTGCAAGGGCTCAAATCCCTTAAGTCCAGCTGGCCACGAGGTCAGCGCTCCGAGGAGCGGGAAGTCTGGTGGGTGTAGGAGCCTGTTTTCCCTGGGAAGTCTGAGATTCCTTCATTTGTGAGCCCAAAAGGTGCCCCTGCCCATCCAAACCAGCCCCGTGGGGAGGGCTGCCAGGATGGCTCAGACTCCAGTGCTCGGGCAAATCAAAAGGATTTAAACCCAGATTTAAACCACACTAATTAGTTAAAAAGCCATTGTTTCATCATTTGGTAGTAAAACAGCGACTTTAAACCAGCAGCTGCTCATTTTGCAACTCTATTGACGAGGATTTTCCATCCTCGTGTCCGTCCCTGCTGACGCTGGTGGAGTTAAATCACCTGGAAATCTTCTCCCAGCGTGTGTGGAGCAGCGTTGTTTACTGAAGAGTTTTAATCCTCCGTTTACAGCCCCTCTGCTGCAAGTCTGCACTGAAATCAGGAAAGGCATCTGCAAAAAAAGCCCCAAAAACCCCTTTGTAAGCGGAAGGGAAGGAGATTTGAATCATCGAGTGCTGGAAAAGTTCTCTCATCTATTTATTCCTGCGCCTGACATCTCCGAGAAAAAAATACCCAACCACTTTCCAAACTCCGAGAGGGGTCTGGAAAGGTTAATCCTGGCACAATTTTACCATCAGCCCTTCTGGAAGCTGTTTCCCCATGGAAAATGTTATCTTGGGTTGGGCTGGGGTGTCCCTGGGTGCTGCAGGGCAGGAGGGGGATTAGCCCCGAGCGGTGTTTGCTCCGTAACTCCCGTTAATGGTGGGAGATAAGGATGGCGTGATAATTGCTGGGAGCAGGGAAGGAGAAATATTCCCGGTTACAGCTCCAGACTTGGGGAGAAATTCCTTTTTCCATAAAAAGAATTGGGGGGAAACTCCCTTTTCCCTAAAACGTCTTGGGGAAAGCCTCCCCTATACCTAAAAGGCACTGAAGGAAAACTCCTCGTTGCCTAAAAAGCATTAAAAAGTCGATGGAAAACAATCACTGAGCTTTTTTCTGGCACCTTCCAGAGGCAGCCGGGACTTCTCCCAAAGGGGATTTTCGGGAGTTTTGTCCCCACCCCTGGGCTGCAGTTGGTGTGGTGGTGGCTTCACTAAAAGGTGGCATCTCCACCAGGTTTGTCCTGGTGACCCTGAGCGTTCTGGGGGGAACTGGGGGGTGTTCCAAAGCCAGAGTTAGAATTGTCACTTAAAACCTGAGCTCTGTGCAGTTCAAAGTTATTTTCTCTCTATAAAGGGCTCTTGCAGGCTTTTACTCCTTGGTATCAATAATCTGCTTTTCCCTTTCCTGGGAATTCCCTTCAACAGCTCCTTGGGAAAGCCAAGTGTTGCCTTCCAGCCTCCCAAAGAAGGTGGATGCTGTAATCGAAGACACAGAAATTCAGGTAAAAGAGGAATGAACAAAAACATAGAAATTATTTTCCTCACTTTTTCCAAACCCTTTTCCCCTCTCTGCCACCTCTGCCTTCTCCAGCTCTTCCCTTTCATCTCCTGGAGCAGTTGGTTGTGAGCGTGGTTCAACTTTCCATTGTCATGTTAAACTTTTCTTTTAGAACTAAAAAACTTTCAGTTAAAAAAAAAAAAAAGGGAAAATGGCTCGGTAAAAATGATGAATGGTTGGAAAAGTGAAAATTATTGCCAAAAGTCAAAGACCCTTTCAGCAGTGTGAGCACCGTGGAGGTGGGGTCCCCTCCTGGGGGGTCCTGGAGCTTGTCCCTCTCCCCCACAGCAATGGGATAACCTGAACCTCCCAGAGAAAACATCAAAGCCAGGGGCACTCCTGGTGCTCCAAAGGGGGCTCAGTTTGGGATTCCAGGATTTCAGGCAGCGAAATCCTCCCGTGAATCTCCAGCTGGACGCAGCGAGGTTGCTGTGGCCCTTTGGAGATGGGAGCAGGGATCAGACCCATGGAGAGGGGAGAGGGGGAGGGACCCAGCGCTGCTTTTGATCCCTCTCGGCGTTGCCCCAAAGCCCCCATGTGCCCAGCACCTGAGAAAGGCTATTTATAAACTCGCAGGAAGAACAGGGAGCCCATAAATCTTCTGGGCTTCCTTTTCTCTCCGGAGCGGGAGGAAAATTAAAACCACGCGTTGGATTTCCCAGGGATGCTCCGTCCTCCTGCCCGAGCTGGGAGGTGCCCGCAGGGACCTGACTGTCCTGACCTGGGGATCCTCAACAAGTCAGGAGGTGAACTCCACACACTGGACAAGGGGGAAGCTTTCCTGCCATTTTGGGGTGGTTTCATGTAAAAACCCCAAAGCTCCCGGGCTGTGAACTTTGCTGCTGCTGAATCTCCATCCCCACGGCTCCTTTGAGGAGCAGATTCCCTCATCCCGCTGCCAAAACCATTTTATTGGAAAGAGGAAAGCTGATCGCTCTCACCAGGAAGCCAAACCCTCCATTTTATGAGAAAAGATCCACAGAGTTTCCTACAGGCTCCTGGAAGCTGCCGTGGAGATTCTCAGGTGGCTTTTTAGGGGATGAGCTCGTGCTGCAGTCCCCCATCTCCACACTCAGGATAAATTTGGCTGCTGGACTCCAAATTCCTGGAGGAACTGTGGATGCCACCAGGCTCAGCCAAGCACTGGAGTGATGATGCCTCACTCACACTGGTGGGCAAAGCCACTTTCTTTGGGACCTTTGGGATCAATGGATCAAAGGTCACCAAATGAGCCCCTGTGGGGGCCGGGAGTTCATCCCGACACCAAAACTCCTCATGGGGCTGTCAGGGCAGCAGTGGGGGAATGGGAGGGGAGGCTGCTCCCTGTCCCTGCTGCCGGGGTGAAAGGGGAGCAGCGCCACTGACCCAAAAGGCCACGGGAGGAGCGGGAATGGGAAACAGAAGCTCCCGGAGCTGGGGCCCTGCCCGCAGGAAATGACCCCGGGGAAGATGCATTGTCCCCGAAAGTCCTTAACGGGACGTGGGGCTGAGTGACTGGGGGCAGCAGCTGCTAAAAATACCGGGAGGGACAAAAACCGGCTCCTCCTGGCCCTGCAAAATTTGGGAATTCGCTGCATTGTTTGCATGGCCATGAAAAAAACTGTCCCACCTTTTGTTGGCAGTTTTTTCCTCATCCTTCTATCCTTTCCCCTGGTGCTGTTCAACTCTGAGCCCTGGAGCTCAAATGAAGAATGTGGGGATCTCCTCATGTTCTCCCCCCCAAAAAAAGCCCCACTGAGAAGTTATTTGTGATATAATTTTTAAGGTGGGCAAACTGAGGCATGGAGCAGGGGTGGATTCTGCCTTCCCCTTCGTGCCCTGGGAATGAGACAGGAATTTCATGGAAGTTTTCACACAATCCTGGCCAAAATCAAAGCTGCTGCCCATGGACACACGGGATGCTCTCCACATGGAGCAAGGCTGCCCCACTCACTTTGCATCCACTGAAGGGAAAATAAATCAAACAAACCGAGTCAAAAACTCCCTCCTAAAAGTTCTCACGGCCGGCAGTGCCCAGAGCCTCCCTGCAGAGCTTTCCTTGGAAAAACTTGGGATTTTTTATCCATGTAGGATAATTGGGGCAAAATGGGCTTATTTCAAAGCCACGAGGAGAGAGAAGTGACAGAGAAAGGAATTCAAGGTAGTGAGAGGGAGGTGCTTGGCTGCACATCTGGGATCAAACCTGTGAAAATCAGGGAGAATCCGAGAAAACCACGTTTTTGGGATGGAGCTGGTCACAAAATTGGGAAAAGCAGCCAAAGACAAAAAGGGAAAAAAAAATAAAATCTCCTCCAGCACCATCTGAGTATTTCCTAAACCCCCAGGCTGGGCTGTGCACAGCCATAATTCAGGACACTGGGATTGGGAGCGCTGGGAAAAGCAGCGTCTGAAGTTTCCACAAAGGTCCCTCAGCACCTGTGGAATATTTTCCCTCGCTGCCTGCCCCTAATTGCATCCATCTGGGATGGAGGATCTCTTTCAATGCCGCCGTGCGTGGGCAGAAACTGTTGGGTTTTGCCCCATTTTTCTCCTCAGATCCCAGATAAACACGGCCCCGTCCCTGGAGAGGCTCTGGGATGCTGGGATAAGGCAAACACACGAGGTTGTGCTTTCAGGGCAGCTTTAAGAATGAAGCTCTGATTAAACAGATGATTTTCATCCTCTTTTTGTCGTATTCTTGGGAAAAAGAGGGTGATGATGAAGGAAAAGAGAGGGGAAATCCCTCTTTCTTTTTTTCCCAGCAGCATCACTGGGAATACAGGCACTGTGCACCTCAGTTTCCCTGTTTATCTTCGGGACATGCTAAAACTTCCTGCCCAGATGAGCTGGCAGGGGAATTTCTGAGAACAAAATTTCCAAAGTTTAAAGCAACATCTCCACGTGCCACCCCCACGTGTGATGTCCAAGCAGCAGGAATGTAAAGAAAAAAGGGAAAATGCCCCCGCTCCACATGGAAAACTCCTCCAGGAGGAGGGACTAGGACGTTTGGAGCTGGTTGGAGTTCAGCATCCCCCAGGGATCAGCCTGAGGCTGCAGCAGGGGCTGGGATTGTCATCACGTTATTAAACAGTTCTATAAAACATCCAAGTTTTCTTCTGGTGGGAAAAAGCTGCAGGAGGGAGGATGGGGGAGCTGGGGTGGATTTTTTCTTCCCCTGATTGCAATTTTCTTTGTCTGGATGTCAAGCCCTCGTGCTCCAAAACATCCCAGTGACTCCAAATGATTCTGGACACAGATTTGAAAAAAATCCTTTCACTTTTTGGCACCATCCAGCAAAATTCTGGAGAGATTTCTCTCCCCATCATCTTCCAACCAACTCCTAGAGAGAGGGGAGAGGAGACAATTAAGTGAAACCTCATTAAGTGTTCCGAGAATCCTTCTCTCCAAGGTTTTCCTGTGATCCCTGCACTTGCAGCAATCTTTACCTGAGCTTATCCCACCTGACACAGCTGGAGAAGTGGGAGAAATCCAAATGTGAGGAGCCCAGGGGTGGAGAAGGATCAGGAGCAAGGATTCAGACCCAGTCCTGTCACCCTGGGTGACATCTCTGCTTCTCCTGACAAAAGGGTTGGGATGAGAGGTTTCTTGTCACCTGAAATCACAGGATCATGGAATTATTTTGGTTGGAAAAGACCTCCAAGCTCATTGAATGCAACCATAAATCACAGTGGGACTCACTGAGGCCTTGTAGGGTGGTGTGGTCTGACACCTCCCAACCCCCTTTGATCCCCAGAGCCGTGAAACCCCTCCTCAGCTGGGTCAGAAGAGGCTTTTCATGGAATCATGGAATTCCAGAATGGTTTGGGTGGGAAGGGACCTTAAGGCCCATGAAGCCCCACCCCTGCCGTGGGCAGGGACACCTTCCCCTATCCCAGGTTGCTCCAAGCCCTGTCCCACCTGTCCTTTGCTCCTCCCTGCTCCCACCATCCCAGCTGACCTTTGTGTGGGGAGTGGGAAGCGGAATCCAGGGAGGTGGAAAAGGGTGGTAGAGGAGGAAGAGGAGGGAGGTGCCAGCCCAGCATCTCGCTGAGGGTTTTGCTGTTGCTGTTTTTATTTTTACTCTCTTTATGTTTTTCCAATTTTGAAATTCCACTCAATTAGAAAAAAAAATAAAAGGCAAAGCCCTGCCTGGAATTTCTTTCCCTGCCCGTTCTCAGCCTGTGAATTTCCCAACGCCTCGGCAGGGGCTGCCTGGACTCGGTGGGCCCAGAGCCAGCTCTGGTTTCTATTACAGTGATTGATGCCAGGGACCACGCTCAGATCCCAGGCCTTCCACGCTGCTCAGGGATTTGGGGAATTTTGGTACCAGCTCTGGCGAACCCCTTCATTCCTGCGGGGCAGCCAGGGTCACGTTTCCAGCAGGAGTTTGGAAGTCGGCTCTCCAGGAGCTTGGGAGCAGGGTGGGGCGGAGCAGAGCATTTCTCCATGCTCAAGTCTGGCTTTCCCTGCTCTCTGCTGAGGGTTTCTCCATGCTCAGGTCCCAGGTTCTTCCATGGGAAACCTCCATGGGAAACTCCCTGCTGGGATATGGGGAGGGCTGGGGGTGAGAGGTTTGTGATGGCGAAGGCAAAGCAAAGCGGGTCAGAGCATTTTCCTCCTTCCCCACGGGCCGATAAAATCCTGGAGACATCCAGGAAGCCACTGCCTGGACCAGCATCTTCCTCACTCCCAGTGATTCCCAGCTAACTTCAATCCCTTCCCAGGAAAAGCATCACTAAATACAACTTTACTTTATTCCTTACACTTTTATTTGCTTTCCTTCATTCCCATTGCAAACACCACAGCTGGCTGCTCCCAGATCCTGGGTGATGGGGGATTTCAGGAGGAATCAGGAAAGCTGGGATTAAAGCAATCCAAGCCAAATCTTCCCTGAGAAGGCTAAATCCTCCACCACCCTCACCAAAGGCACCCTAGAGCCACCTCCACAGTTATCCTGCTTGTGCTCACAGCTTTCCCAGTGTTGGATTCATTGGATCAGCCCCAAGAGGAAATGCCCAGGCTCCCCAGACTTCTCCTCCCCACACTCCTTCTCCACCAGATGTTCCAACAACAGCACATTAAAAAGGAAGTTTCCTCTTCCAGGTAGCTCCAGCTGTCAGCGATCCAGAGGTGAAATTTATCCTTTGCTCTTGTCCCTATAAATCCTTTCCCGGGCTCCAGGCCAAGGCAGCTGCTGCTGAGGGGCCTCGGGATGCTCAGGGGGTTCATTCCTGCTGCCCTCACCCCAGCCAGGGAAAACCCCCAAACGCCTTAAAATCCCATGGGATTGCCCTGTTTGCAGGCAATCCTGGAAACAGGATTTCTCCTTGTCCAGAGAAACAAGGTGGCCATGGAAGTGCATGGATTACTTGGGATGTGTTGATGGCCTCACCCTGCTCCACCAAGACCTGGTCAGGTTGGCTGGGTCACCCCTCTCTTCCCAAGGACATCCATCCATCCATCCATCCACCTCTCTCAGGCATCTCCAAAACCGTGGATGGACACCAAATTATTTGGGATACATCAGCAGCATCGCCCTGCACCACAAAACCTCGTCAGGTTGGCTGGGTCACCTCTCTCTTCCCAGGGACATCCATCCATCCATCCATCCATCAATCCATCCACCCATCCATCTATACCTCCATCCATCCATCCCTATCCATCCATCATCCATCCATCTCTATCCATCCATCCATTCATCCCCCATCCATCCATCCATCCATCCACCCATCCATCCATCCATCCATCCATCCACCCATCCATCCACCCATCCCTATCCATCCATCCATCCCTCCATCCATCCATCCATCCACCCATCCCTCCATCCATCCCTCCATCCATCCATCCATCCACCCATCATCCATCCATCCCTATCCATCCATCCATCCCTCCATCCATCCCTCCATCCATCCCTCTGGCCTCCTCCAAAGCCCTTGTGCCACACTGCTAAAGCTCCTTGAGTTACAGACTCCAGTACCAGGAGCCTTTGGAATTCTTTGGAGAGCTGATCAAAACACGTTTTGATTTCATTTGTTTTCTCTCCGCCTTCAGAAAATTTATATTTTCAGCTCAAAGCCGAACTCTCCCCCTTCACCCCCCACAATTTGTATTTCTGTGCTGATTCCTTCCCCTCTTTTGTGATGCCGATCCCAGAATTTCCATGGAAAGCAGCTTATCAGGAATCCCATTCTGCACCTGGAAAACTCTGTAATTAAGGGATTATTGCCTTTTCCAGGAAGGATTTTTTTCAGGCTTCCCTTTCATGTGGCGGCTCAAGTGCCCCAGGAGCTGCCAGAGCCATGGCATTCCAGGGCACACATCCCGCAGCTCCCAGTATCCGGCTGGGAAGAGAAGAACGAGCTGGGGCTGCCTTGGCCTGTTCAGCCGTGCTGGAGGTCACAGTCCCTCGCATCCATCCTCATTCCTGGAAAGCACATGGATATTATTTTCCCCATCCTGGCTTCCAAGCCAGGCTTTGGCTTCCCAGCCCACCCCACACTTCTGTGTGTGGAGCCTGAGCAACCAACTGGATCCCAGCTTTGTCCCTCTGGTGATGGGGATGAAGAGCCGGCACTCCCTCCTCGGAACCGCGTTCCTGAATAACCCCACACCCGCCGTGTGCTTCCCACCGGCTTCGGCGAGACCTCGTGTCTGCTTCCCGCCGTGTCCTTCCCGGGGAGAGGGAAAGTGCTGGGAAAGTTCTTTCCCAGGGCACCCAGCCGGCTGCAGCAGCGGCCTCGGCCTTGGAACAATGCTTGGAAGGGAGGGTGGGGAAAAAATAGCCCGGGATGACGGCGTACGGACTCATCCCAGCAGCAGCAGTGCATAGTTTGTGGTGGAAGTGTCCTGGAGTTATTTTCTACGGAAATCTGGATTGGGTTAGGCAGCCCCGCTCGCAGGCTGGGATCTTCCCAGCTCGGAGTCCCTGTGCTGGACTCCCATTCATTGGGCACCAGCTTTCCTGCTCCAGGCTTTGCTTTTCCCAAGGAGATCTATCGGTCTCCTCCCTGGCTGGTTTTCCGAGGGATGTTCCCAAAAACTCATCTACTGGAGGCTGAGATTCCATCCCCAGGAAGACACCGTGGGACTCCTCATCTGGACACCCAGGGCTGGAGTACCCCAAGATCCATCCCATCCCTGTGTTGGGGCTTCAGGATTGAGTCAGAGACCATGCCAGTGATTTTGGTGGCTACACATGGGTGAGATGGGGCTCCTGGACAGGGTTTGCCCCACAAAAACCAGGACACACCTGGGTGGGACCTGTCCCTGTCACCAGCGCATGACAAGGAAAGCAAATGGGAACTGAGTTGTCTCCAGTGACTCCCAGTGTTCTGTGGGGCAAACTGGGAAGGCAAAACTGAGCTCGTGTTTGTCAGCACTTCTGGTCTCTCTTAGGATGTGAATTATCCCGATTTGGTGCTTTTGGAACAAATCCACCCTCGCAGAAAACCTTCATCATCCACAAGGAAAGACCATGGAACACCAGAATTCCTTCCCATTGCAACTTCACATTGCCAAGCCCACCCCACTCTCCACAGCTCCATCAGCTCCAGCTCCTAACACCAGGCTTGGAATTTTGGGACCCCGCTGGCTGGCTTTAGGCAGCCCAGCTTTTCCCAGGCCACATCACCGCTGCTCTCCCCAAAGCCGACCCTTCCAGAGCATCTGGAAGCCGAGTGCACAGAAGTCGGGCAGGGAAAACCACACGGCATTTTTATCCCCCAGCAGAACCTCCTGTGTTTATTTCTGGAGTCACAGCAACCCCAAACGAGGAGCGCTAGGGCTGAGAAGGAATGTCTGAGAAAATTGTCAGCAGGGCTGGGAGGCTGGGTGGGATGTGCTCTCTGGAGAGAGGGATGTGCTCTCTGGAGGGTGGGATGTGCTCTCTGGAGGATGGGATGTGCTCTCCAGAGGGAGGGATGTGCTCTCCGGGGGAGGGATGTGCTCTCCAGAGGGTGGGATGTGCTCTCTGGAGGGTGGGATGTGCTCTCTGGAGGGTGGGATGTGCTCTCNGAGAGAGGGATGTGCTCTCTGGAGGGTGGGATGTGCTCTCTGGAGGATGGGATGTGCTCTCCAGAGGGAGGGATGTGCTCTCCGGGGGAGGGATGTGCTCTCCAGAGGGTGGGATGTGCTCTCTGGAGGGTGGGATGTGCTCTCTGGAGGATGGGATGTGCTCTCCAGAGGGTGGGATGTGCTCCCTGGAGGGAGGGATTTGCTCTGTGGAGGGTGGGATGTGCTCTCTGGAGGATGGGATGTGGGTCCTCCCAAAATGCAGGGCTGGAGGACAATCACCTGCTCTGTTCTGGTGCCCCTCCTGTGCCACCTCATTTTGGTAATGGCCAAGGCAAGATTTGGGGCTAAATCCTTCAAATTCTTCTTCTTCCCAGATCCCTGAGCTGATCTTGCCCTCATCTCCAAGGGATCATCTCCATCTCCACGCTGGGGAGGGAAGCCCCTCTGGCAGATCTGTGCAAACCCCGGGCGAGCACAAACCAGCCCCCAAGTGATTCCTCTCAGCTCTTCTTGTGTGGTTAAACGAGTCTGAATCACAACCCAAACTGTTTATTAAACCAATTTCACTCAAATGTGCCACTTCTGGAAGCAGCCTGCGCTCCAGTTTTCCCCCTCTCCCACAATCCCAAAGCTCATGGAGGGGGAATCCAGCACTGCAGCTGCCGAGATTTCTAAATCCACACATCAAACCTGGATTTGTTCTGTTTCTGTTTATCATTTCCATAAGCCATCCCAGTAGGAATTGCACATTCCTCGTCGCTAATTTTATCGGAGAAGGGCTGACATCAGGAATGCTCCTATGGAAAGAGCATCGTGTTTTCCTGCCAGCGTACATGGAGTGGCTCTTCCTGAGAGGAACTGCAGATGGATTTTTGTTGAGCTGTTGGGTTTGTTTGGAGTTTTTCCCTCCTTGCTGGTGGCTGAGCAAGCAGCTGGCACAGCCCCACCGCCGATGATTCACCGTGACCAGGCAAAGGCGGATCCAGCTCTTCCCGGCCTGTCTGGTTGTGACGGGAATTTTGGGTTTAGGTCGGGAGGTTTTGGGGATGGGCACCAGATTTGGGTTGGGTTGGTGCAGCACGACGTGGTTGGGAAGGGAAACACTCAAAATCCCATTTTGCTACTGCTACAATGTGGTAATCCTGGGATTAGAGAAGGGTCACGGAATCAGAGTGGTTTGGGTTAGAAGGGACCTTAAAGCTCAGCTCATTCCAGTGGGACACCTTCCACTGTCCCAGGCTGCTCCAAGCCCCGTCCAACCTGGCCTTGGGCACTGCCAGGGATCCAGGGGCAGCCACAGCTGCTCTGGGCACCCTGTGCCAGGGCCTCCCCACCCTCACAGCCAAGAATTTCTTCCAAATATCCAGTCTAAACCTATTCATTCTTGTTATGTCCCTCCATCCCTTGTCCCCAGTCCCTCTCCAGCTCTCCTGGAGCCCCTTTAGGCCCTGCAAGGGGCTCTGAGCTCTCCCTGGAGCCTTCTCTTCTCCAGGTGAGCACCCCCAGCTCTCCCAGCCTGGCTCCAGAGCTGAGGGGCTCCAGCCCTGGAGCATCTCTGTGACCTCTCTGGACTCACTCCAGCAGCTCCATGTCTGAAGTTGGGCTCCTGAGCTGGACACAGCACTCCAGGATGGATTTGCCATTGTTACTGAGGTGCATTTCCAGCTCAAAACAACATTCAGCTGCAGAAACTCTCCCAAAATTTGTGTGAAAATCCCAGGGTTGTTGTCAGCACCTCAGCCTTGGCATCCAGAGGAGATCCCTGCAAGGAGCTGCTGTGTCCCTGCTGCAAGGAATGATTTCTTTGGGCTACAGGACACATTTTGTGGGGTGAGGAGCAAAAACGAGCCCCAGGCTCCCTATAAGCCACAGCATTCCTGAGCAAACCCTTCTGGAGGTTAACGAAACTCACCAATTAACACCTTCCTCATTGATACTCTCTATTTGTGATCAACCCTCTCAACCGTCCATGGCCAAATTCCCCTTCCCCATGGAAGAAGGGAGCCTGTGTTGGATAAATCCTTTCCGACACACAGGCAGAGAAATGGAGCTCCCACAGCCTCATTCCAATAATTTTCCTCGCTCTCTCCTGAGCTGCTGCCAATTTTTACGGCTCCTCCACTTGGGCTGTAAATATTGGTGCTGTTGGAGCCCAAAAGCTGTCACAGCTCCGGGATGCTCCTGCTGCTCCTGGTTCACATTCCCTGCTTTTTCACCCCAAAATCAGACTTCTATTGGCGGAGCCGTGAGACCGGGCACCATTTTTTGGTTATTATCCCTGTTTTACCAGGGAGATAAGGGTGCATGGCCATTAAACCCCTGGCAGTGCCCAAGGCCAGGCTGGATGGGGCTTGGAGCAACCTGGGACAGTAGAAGGTGTCCCCTGCCCATGGCAGGGGGTGGAATGGGATGAGCTTTAATGTCCCTCCCAACCCAAACTCTCAAGGATTCCATGACAGATCTTCCCAAAACCTGGCAAACCCCAGGGCAGCACCAAACAGAACCTCACACATCTCATCCTACCCTTTGGAAAGACACCCGTGGGTGCTGGGGGTCCCAGGGGACCTCGGGGAGCTGCTGGCATCCCACAGACACCACACCAGCCCGGACACCGTGGGATCCAAACCCTTGGGCACATCCCAGGCCAGAGTTTGGCACTGCCTTTAAATAGGTCAGCAGCAACAGAGATTTCCAAATCCAGCTGGGAAAGGGGCTGGAGGGTTTGGATTCACACTGGAGGGCATAAATCCACTGCTTCACACCAGCAAAGGGATTTTCCCCTGCGTCACCCGGGATGGTGACAAAATCATTCCATTTGATCCCTTTTCCCATGTTGATCCCACCCAGCCAGAAGCTCCTTGGATCCTCAAATCCTCCTGCAGCTCCACGAGTGCCACTCACTCACTTTTATCCATTTATCTGGCATCTCATCCCCTCTTTCTCCTCTTTCCCTCGCTGGCAGGAAGCCCCTGCCTTCTATTTTTATCGTCGGGAATTGGCTCTGCCTTGAAAGTGAGACCTCACAGGAGCAACCCTAGGATCCCAAAAAGGGGAGAGGGAAAAATAAACATCCAAAAAGGGGAGAAAATAAACATCCATCTCACCCTATGCCAGCAGCTGGGCCAGGGCTGGATCTCGTGGAGGAGGGAAAAGCCAAACCAGGGCTATGCCAGCTTCGTGCTGAGAGTGAGATTTCCCCCACCTGCTATTTTGGGGGGGGGATTTTGTGATGAAAACCCAGCAAGGTGATGCAGATCCCGGTGATTTCTGGGGAGTTCTCCTCCAGTGAGGACTTTCCACTTGGCCAGACTGGGGGGTGCCGAGGGAAGAGGAGCTGGCAGGGCATTGGGAACAGATCCTGCAAAACACCTTCAGTCCAGGCCCAAAAGGGTCACCTGATCCCAGGGTTTGGGGTGTGGGATGGGGACACGGTGCCTCCAGGTGCCTTCACTGTCCCCAGGGTGCAGCCTCTGTCATCAACCCCATTTCCAGCATCCCTGAGACCGGACCCCAAAAAAGCAGGATGGATCCAGCTGGATGAGGCTCTGCAGAGTTTTGCACCTCATTAAGGTCCAAAATGAGCCAGGTTAATTTTTAATCCTCTGTGTTGATGTCTCAGCTGTTCCCTGTGTTCCTAGGAAAGCACTTGGGATGTGTTTGGGAACACAGAACCACGTGCAGGGGCTGCTCACAGGAAGAAAATGCCCTGAGCTGTTCGAGCAGAGCATCCCACCAGGCTTCCCACAGGATCCTGATCCCCATGGGGACGGTCCCAGCTCCCAGGTTTTGGGTGTGGTGTCACCAGGGGAACCCCAGATAACATCCCCCAGTGTCCCCCATCCCACTTTCCAGGAAGGTATTTGGGGTAGAGATGGGGATCCAGCAAACCACAAACCATGTCCCCCCGTGTTCCCCATCCCACTTTCCTGGGAAATATCTTGGGATGGAGGTGGGGAAAGGTGGCAGCAATGTGGGAATGGGTTTGTTCTGCCGTGCTGGGCTGGTTCTGGCTGAGGATCCAGGGGATTGGAAAAATGAAACATCACAGTGTTGGTGGGGCTGGAAGGAGCAGCCATCCCATCCCATCCCATC
>VZRS01011912.1:0-16484 GCA_013398055.1 Ifrita kowaldi
AAGGGACAGCCTGGATAGGGAGGAAGGGAGGAATTCAACAGCCCCAGCCCCAAAATGTTCCCAGCAGAGAAAGCCCAAGACCTTCTCCCACCTCCCATGGAGGATACCTGGAACCAGGTACAATCCTGGACTCAGGAACAATCAAAGAGCAAGAATCTCACTAAAAGCTGTAGCGAGGCCAGAAGAGAAAGAGAAGAGCAAGGCAAAGACCCTTCCTACTCACCTGTTTCACCGAGGAGGAGAAGGCAGGAGAAGTGGATAAGGGATCCTGCACTTGCTCTGCCTTTTATACTGTCCCACACAGCCCCGGGCCCACAGGCACCCTCTGCACATGGAATGTGTTTACCCAGCTCATCTTGCATGCAAAACATCCCAATTAGAGAAATGGGGACACTGCAACGCTGCTTTTTCATTTCCCTGTGCAGGACATGCCCAGTCAGCCTCCCAGGCTCCTTTCAAGTGCCAGGATTAGAGGCCAAAATGTGTCCGGGGGGCAATGCCACCTCAGCAGGGACGGGTGATGCAGCCGGTGCTGAGGAGCGTCCAACATCCCAAATAATTCCAGCCCTGGCCCTCCGGGGCATGACTTTAAAGTGTTTCCTGATGGTGGGGCCGGGCTCCTCAGGGCCCCGAGGCTCCAACCTCACCCTGAATGAGGCGTCGCCTCTCCAGGCTGGGCCCTGCTGCCCTGGCCTTGGGAGGGGCTGCCCAGGTAGGTTTGGAGTCCCAACCCCTGGAGGTGTCCAAGGAAAAGCTGGACGTGGCACTCAGTGCTCTGGGCAAAAGTGGGGATCAGGCCCAGGTTGGATTTGATGGTCTGGGTGACGGATCATTTTCCAATGCTTCAGGGATCCCTTCAGATGAGGGATCATCCTCAGCCCCGTCCCGTGGTGCCAATATCCAGCAGGGGACATGGGTCTGCCTCTGCACCTCAAAGTCACGCCCTGAAGGGACAGGGACTGGCACCAGATGGTCAGCAGGACACTTCCCAGTCCCGGCTGCATCACCCGTCCCTGCTGACGGATCATTTTCCCTGGAAATGTTTAGGCCTCTAATCCTGGCACTTGAAAGGAGCCTGGGAGGCTGACTGGGCATGTCCAGCACAGGGAAATGAAAAGGCAGCGTTGCAGGGCAAAAATAAAAACACTAATTTTTGTAATTGGGATGTTTTGCATGCAAGATGAGCTTGGTAAACACATTCCCTGTGCAAAGGCTATCCCTGGGCCCAGGGTGGTGTGGGACAGTATAAAAGGCAGAGCAAGTGCAGGATCCCTCACCCACTTCTCCTGCCTTCTCCTCCTCGGTGAAACAGGTGAGTGCCTTCCTCAGCTTCTCTTTTCTTTCCTCTGTCTCTTCTGGCTTCCACGGGGGCTTTGCCTCAGTTATGTTGTGCTGGGATAGTTGGTGATGGTCTCCATTCTCTTTGACACCCTGGAGGGAGGTGGGAGGAGGCCTTGTCTGTGTTTGGGGACTGCAATTCCTTGTCCTTTCCACCTCCCTATCCAGGCTGTCCCTTCTCCCCAGTCTTTGCTTTCTCCTGCCCAGCAGCATCTCCATCTGTGCCTCACATCCTGTGGGTGCTTTCCCCGCCCTCTCTCCAGGTGCTCCTCCAGCCACAGCCATGTCCTGCTACGACCTGTGCCGGCCCTGCGGCCCCACCCCGCTGGCCAACAGCTGCAACGAGCCCTGCGTCCGCCAGTGCCAGGACTCCCGCGTGGTCATCCAGCCCTCTCCCGTGGTGGTCACCCTGCCCGGGCCCATCCTCAGCTCCTTCCCCCAGAACACCGCCGTGGGATCCTCCACCTCCGCCGCCGTGGGCAGCATCCTGAGCGAGTCCGGTGTCCCCATCAACTCGGGGGGCTTTGGGCTCTCTGGGCTCTCTGGCCTTGGTGGCCGCTACTGTGGCCGGAGGTGCCTGCCCTGCTAGAGCCGGGCCGCACGTCCAGCGAGTGCCTCCCCCAGGAAGCCCCAGGCCAGGTGCTGGACTGAGGCTGGAGCTGCTGGCCAGCGTTTCCTGACGCCTTGGGCCCCCTCGAGCTGCCCTCCTGCCAAGGAGGGAGGCAAACGTGGCCAGCTGAGGCTTCTGCTTGTCCTGCTTTCTTCTGCGCCTCCCGAGGCCCTGTTGTCCCCTGCTCTCCCGGCCCAGGGGCTCAGCCCCGAGCCAGCGCAGCGGGGTCCTGCTGCTGCCGCTGTCCCCGTGCCCGTGGGAGGCAGACGTGTGTCCCACTGCTGCCCAGGGCTGCCTGCCCGTCCCTGCTGCTGGGGCAGCCCGGCCCGGGGCCCTGCCCACCCCCCTGCTTTGTTTCTGTCTGTGCACTCAATAAAGTTCACTCTGCATTGGAACTGGAGTCTCCTGGAGTTCCTTCCAGTTTGGGATCCACAGCTAAAGCTGCTAAATGGGAAGTCACAAAATCACAGTTACTGGGGTTGGAATACACTTACAGAGGTCATGTGGCCCAACCCTCCGCTCAGGTCAGACAACCTTGAGCCAGATGCCAGTGGCTTCTCAGTCTGTCCAAGGATGGACACTCCATAACCTCCCTGGCCCATGTGTTTCATTGCTCAGTAGGAAAACGTTTCCTGGAACACCTTCCATGGCTCATGTCCTGCAGGTGACAGAATCCCGAGGAGTTGCCACCCTTCACTTCTGCCACCACACCATCCCCCGTGCCCTCCTGTCCCTTCTGCAGCGGTCAGCAGTGCTGGCAGAGATGCAGGCACAGCTCGGGAGCTCACAGTGACATCGGGGTGGGGGGAGAACATTGCTCAGGTGTTGGGTTGTCGTGTGGTCGGTGATGCAGAAGAGGTCAAGGTGCCTCCCGCTTCCTCCCACATCTTCCAGTCCCTGCCATTCAGGGAATAACAGAATCGTGGAATATCCAGATTGGAAGGGATCCAACTCCTGGCCCTGCACAGACACCCCAAAATCCCACCCTGTGCCTCCAAACACAAGAAGTGACCCTCGCTCTACCTGGAGCAGGAGAACGGAGGGGCTCAAAGACCATTCCAGGGAGGGAAGGCAGGGAATGGAAAGGCTCAAAGACCATTCCAGGGAGGGAAGACAGGGAATGGAGAGGCTCAAAGACCATTCCAGGGAGGGAAGACAGGGAATGGAGAGGCTCAAAGACCATTCCAGTGAGGGAAGGCAGGGAATGGAGGGGCTCAAAGACCATTAAAGAGCAGCCCCTCAGTGCTGACTGTGGGACAAGGCCAGGCCAGCTGGACCCTGCATGTCTGAGTGCTGAGATGATGGGAAGAGGAACCGGTGATTTTTCTGTCTGCTTGCCTCCAGTGTTTTCCTGCTGACATTCCCAGGCCATGAGTCCTTCTGATGTGTTTTGATGTCTCCTGGAGAGCTCTGCAGGCTTTTTCCACTGCCTGCTACTGAGTTTGGGTGTAGGCTCCAAGAAGGGTTTCGGAGATTTGAGGATGGAGAAGGAACAGTGGGAAAGGCCCAACACGGACACTTGGTGCTGGGTGGAGGTGGTGGGAGCAGAATTGGGGTGTGTTGGAGAGGACTCTCTCTGCTTTTCAAGCATCCTTCTGTCAACTGGAGGATGCTAGGGGCTCTCCACCTAGGCATGGAAGGGCAAAGAGCGTGTGAATTTGTCTGGACGTGAAATTCCTGATTCCGCAAACTTAGAGTGCCCAAGGTGACAGGGACGTTTACAGCCAGCTCCGATGGAGTCGAGTGTTTGATTATGCAGTGGATGAGGTGACTCCTGCCACAGAAAACACATTTTTAAACCTGGCTTGTTATTTTAGGGCTGCCGGAAGAAATGCACCAATCATTCTGAGAATCCCAAAGTGAGGCCCTGGAGGGCAAAGGGCCTGGTGTCACCTGGTGAAATAGGACAGTCCCCAACACCGGCTGCATCACCCGTCCCTGCTGAGGTGGCATTGCCCCTGGACACATTTTGGCCTCTAATCCTGGCACTTGAAAAGAGCCTGGGAGGCTGACTGGGCATGTCCTGCACAGGGAAATGAAAAAGCAGCGTTGCAGTGTCCCCATTTCTCTAATTGGGATGTTTTGCATGCAAGATGAGCTGGGTAAACACATTCCATGTGCAGAGGGTGCCTGTGGGCCCGGGGCTGTGTGGGACAGTATAAAAGGCAGAGCAAGTGCAGGATCCCTTATCCACTTCTCCTGCCTTCTCCTCCTCGGTGAAACAGGTGAGCTGCAAACACCTTTGCCTTCCCTCTTGTCCTTCTTCTCTTTGTCTTTGCCTTCAGCTCTGGCCTCGGTGCTGTGGAGCTTTTGCTGAGAACTTTGCTCCTTGATCCTGCTCCCAACCTCTGCTCACCGGCAAGAGGTGGGAGAAGCTGTTGGGCTCTTTGCAGGGAAACTGTGGGGATGGGTTCCTGATCCTTTCTTCCTCCCGATTCCCTGTCCCTTCTCCCCAGACTCTGCTCTTCCTCCTGCTGAGGCCGTGCCTCACATTCTGCCTCTGCCCTCTCTCCAGGTGCTCCTCCAGCCACAGCCATGTCCTGCTACGACCTGTGCCGGCCCTGCGGCCCCACCCCGCTGGCCAACAGCTGCAACGAGCCCTGCGTCCGCCAGTGCCAGGACTCCCGGGTCATCATCCAGCCCTCTCCCGTGGTGGTCACCCTGCCCGGGCCCATCCTCAGCTCCTTCCCCCAGAACACCGCCGTGGGATCCTCCACCTCCGCCGCCGTGGGCAGCATCCTGAGCGAGTCCGGTGTCCCCATCAACTCGGGGGGCTTTGGGCTCTCTGGGCTCTCTGGCCTTGGTGGCCGCTACTGTGGCCGGAGGTGCCTGCCCTGCTAGAGCCGGGCCGCACGTCCAGCGAGTGCCTCCCCCAGGAAGCCCCAGGCCAGGTGCTGGACTGAGGCTGGAGCTGCTGGCCAGCGTTTCCTGACGCCTTGGGCCCCCTCGAGCTGCCCTCCTGCCAAGGAGGGAGGCAAACGTGGCCAGCTGAGGCTTCTGCTTGTCCTGCTTTCTTCTGCGCCTCCCGAGGCCCTGTTGTCCCCTGCTCTCCCGGCCCA
This sequence comes from Ifrita kowaldi, assembly GCA_013398055.1. Lineage (NCBI taxonomy): Eukaryota > Metazoa > Chordata > Aves > Passeriformes > Cinclosomatidae > Ifrita > Ifrita kowaldi. The sequence continues at coordinate 5,008 of VZRS01011912.1, forward strand.
GGGGCTCAGCCCCGAGCCAGCGCAGCGGGGTCCTGCTGCTGCCGCTGTCCCCGTGCCCGTGGCAGGCAGACGTGTGTCCCACTGCTGCCCAGGGCTGCCTGCCCGTCCCTGCTGCTGGGGCAGCCCGGCCCGGGGCCCTGCCCACCCCCCTGCTTTGTTTCTGTCTGTGCACTCAATAAAGTTCACTCTGCATTGGAACTGGAGTCTCCTGGAGTTCCTTCCAGTTTGGGACACGCAGCTAAAGCTGCTCCATTGGGGCTGTGATGCCCTGGGGGGGTTTGGGTGGTTAAAGGCCAGTGATGGATCTTTCTCACACCTGCATGAGTTGAGAACCTCCAAGGGCCACAGTCACTGGAAGTGCCACGGGGCAGTGGAGGGAGTGTGGCGTTGTGTGAGCGTGCACAGAGTGACCAGGAGGTGCCCCAGGGGACGGGTGAGCCAGGACAGAGGTTGGACAACCTGCAGTTGATGAGTCAAGCCAGTGACCTCATGGTTTCTGTGCAAGTTTCCCCCACATGCCCAAGGCCATGGTTGTGTTTTACCACCTGCACCTTCCCCTTCCTTCCTCCAAGCACTTCATCCAAACCCTGGGTGCACAGGGAGTCCAAAGGAGTTGAAGGGACATGTTCCAGCCAGTGCAACTGTCAAAGTCAATTTGACATTCAATTCTCTTTCCCTGCTTTCTGTGGAGTGTTTCTCTGCGGGCAGTGGATTGTACCTGGCCCTGCAGTCGCCTTGTGACAGTCAGAGGCTGCTCTTCTGCCCTATTTTGGGACTCAATATCTGAAATAAAGTGATCCTTTCAAGTTCCCCCGTCTTTTCATCTGCTGGGAGGCCCCGTGGAAATGCCCTCGCATCCCTGTCTGAGCCAGGAGGGGACACTGGCAGCAACACGGTCAAAATGAAAGCAGGGAAGGGAGGCAACCGCCCCCAGGACACGCTCTGAGAGAATGAGGCTTCATGGAGACCCTCAGTGGGGAGAGCTGGGCCAGGGAGAAGGAGAGAGGGCTGGAAATGCCTTTGCTGCCTTTAATGTTTTGCCTGTGGAAGGGATTTAAGTGGAAATGCCGTGGATGGAAACCTGGTGCATGTTTTGAAGGAAATCTTGCTTTTAGGTCTGCCCCGTTTCAGTCACACCCGGGGTTTTCTTCTGAATGTGTTTGTTTGGACAAACATCTCCTGCCAACCCGAGAGCCCCCTTCATCCTCCCGAATGAGGAATCTGGCTCGGACCTCTGGGGTTAAAGAGTTTCCAGTCTCTGACGGAGTCCCAGCCTCGCTGGGACAGGAGTTCTGCCCCCTTTGCCACGAGGGGTGTCACAGTCGTGCAGGTGGTGCCTGAGCAGGGCTGTCCCTGCTCCTGGGGACATCAGCTCTTGTCTTGCCCCAGGAAATGCAGCTCAGAGCACGGAATCCTTCCCTTGCCAGGCATCTCTGGGGACATCCTGACCCATGCTGCTCCCCAGGCTGGGTTTGCTGGCACTGCCAGCCCTCAGGTGCTCCGGGTGATGGTTGTGTCCCGCTTGGAAATATTCCCGAGTGTTTGGGACGGTGCGTGGGGGTCTGGTCAGAGGTAGGGGGGAAAAAAGGAGTGGAGGGATGGAAGAAAGAAGAGTTTTGAAGTCAGATGTTCTCATTAGGGAGTGTTTTCTGCAAGGTAACGACCTCGACTAATATTTGCTGTTGGGAAAGCAGCGTCCTTCCTTCTGGAACATTCCTGTTCTGCTGATTGGAGAACTCCAGGCAATGCTGAAACAGGTGAAAGGCAGAAGAAACGAGATAATGTCTTCCAAAGGCAATATGAGATCCCAAAGAAAGTTCAAAACCAACCCATGCAGTCTCTCTGATGAATAAATGATGCCTAAGAAGGCTTGAAAGGCCTTGGAGTCACAGAGAGCAACGTCTACGGCCAGTCCCCGCCAAAGCCAGCCCTTTAATCCTGGGTTTATAATGAAAAAAACTGCATTTATTACTCCAAAGGCTTGGAGGCTGCCTCAGGAGGGGAAGGTGCTGACATCACCTGGAAATACGGCACCACTCCACCCAGCCGGCTGAAACATCAGCCTGGTTCTGGCTGAAAAACACCCTAAAAACATTTTGGCCTCTAATGCTGTCACTTGAAAGGAGCCAGTTTGGCTGACTGGGCATGTCCTGCACAGGGAAATGAAAAGGCAGCGTTGCAGGGAACATAAACAACCTCCAGTTTACTTAATTGGGATGCTTTGCATAAAATATGAGCTTGTTGGTAAACACGTTCCGTGGGCAAAGGCGCGTCGGGGCCCGGGGCTGTGCGGGACAGTATAAAAGTCACTCCAGCTGCAGGATCCCTCGTCCACTTCTCCTGCCTTCTCCTCCTCGGTGAAACAGGTGAGCAGCAAGGGCCTTTGCCTCACTCTTCTCTTTCTCTTGTTCTCCTCTTTTTCTTTGGATGTCAACCAAATCTTTGCCTCCATGCAGGCCTGAGAGCCTGGATCTTCCTGCCACCGTCTCTGCTGTCCTTGTTCTTCACTGGGGAGGACCGGGAGGTGTTGGGATTTCTTCCTAGGGAACACTTTGGGATCCAGGCTGTCCCTCCTCCCCAATCTCTGCTCCTTCTCCTGAGAGAAGCATCTCCATCTGTGCCTCACATTCCGCTCCCGGTTCTTTCCCTGCCCTCTCTCCAGGTGCTCCTCCAGCCACAGCCATGTCCTGCTACGACCTGTGCCGGCCCTGCGGCCCCACCCCGCTGGCCAACAGCTGCAACGAGCCCNCTGCTGGGATGTGCAGCTAAAGCTGCTCCATGGCTGGTGTGGTGCCCCGGGGGGGAATTGGGTGGGATTGGAGGGAGTGTGGCGTTGTGTGAGCGTGCACAGAGTGACCAGGAGGTGCCCCAGGGGACGTTTGAGTCAGGAGGGAGTTTGGACACTGAGTTCCAGTTGATGACGCAAAACATTGACCTTCCAGAAGGTATTTCTGTGCAGATTTACCTTCCCAAAGCCTTTATTGTGCATTTCCACCTACAAATGGGTTTTTTTCCTTGCCTGCATCCAAGCACAGCATCCAAACCCTGGAGCACAGGGACAACCCAAGGTCCTGAGGTGACACGTGGCACCCAGGGCAGCTGTGCAAAGAGAGATGCGAGTCCTCTGCCAGATATTGGCCCTGTGGGAATGGACTGAGGATGGGTCCCTCATTTGAGGAATCCCAGAATCCTGGATGCTGGAAAAAAACTCAAGAGGACAGTCTGCCCAGATTTCTGCAGGCCAGCTCCAGACTCCCGTTCCTTCAGGACACGGTGGCACACACGGAATGACTCCACAGCAATTAACACCTCTGACCACAGGGCAGTTCTGGTGGGGGAGCAGATGCTTTTCCTGCTCTCTTCTAGGCCTGGGTACAGTCCCAGGCCCTGTCACTGCCACTGCTCCTCTCTTTCAGGTGAGGGATCGTGGTGCCTGTGCGCCCATCCCTCTCTCATTTCCATGTTACACACCCCCCTCAGCACATCCCCAACCTCCCTCCTGACTCTAATGTCTCCTGGTCACTCTGTGCACGCTCACACAACGCCACACTCCCTCCACTGCCCCGTGGCACTTCCAGTGACTGTGGCCCTTGGAGGTTCTCAACTCATGCAGGTGTGAGAAAGATCCATCACTGGCCTTTAACCACCCAAACCCCCCCCAGGGCATCACAGCCCCAATGGAGCAGCTTTAGCTGCGTGTCCCAAACTGGAAGGAACTCCAGGAGACTCCAGTTCCAATGCAGAGTGAACTTTATTGAGTGCACAGACAGAAACAAAGCAGGGGGGTGGGCAGGGCCCCGGGCCGGGCTGCCCCAGCAGCAGGGACGGGCAGGCAGCCCTGGGCAGCAGTGGGACACACGTCTGCCTNGGAGGAAGAGCAGAGTCTGGGGAGAAGGGACAGGGAATCGGGAGGAAGAAAGGATCAGGAACCCATCCCCACAGTTTCCCTGCAAAGAGCCCAACAGCTTCTCCCACCTCTTGCCGGTGAGCAGAGGTTGGGAGCAGGATCAAGGAGCAAAGTTCTCAGCAAAAGCTCCACAGCACCGAGGCCAGAGCTGAAGGCAAAGACAAAGAGAAGAAGGACAAGAGGGAAGGCAAAGGTGTTTGCAGCTCACCTGTTTCACCGAGGAGGAGAAGGCAGGAGAAGTGGATGAGGGATCCTGCACTTGGAGTGGTTTTTATACTGTCCAGGACAGCCCCAGGGCCAGCCTTTGCTCATGGGACGTGTTTCCCAAGCTCATCCTGCATGGAAAAGACTCCCTTCTCCTGCACCAACCTTTGATTTGGTGCTGCAATGCTCCTTCCCCGTTTCCTTGCTGGTGGCATCCCCATTCCACACTGGAACCTCGTTTTATGTGACTTAATTATAGATCAAACACTCCTCATGCCCAGCACTGTTGATTCAGGTAATTTAGACCTTTATGGTGATCTCCTTGGAAAGCAACGTGTTTTTCCTCCTCTGTCTGGCAGTTTAGTCACTGCCTCGTCTGTCTCACAGCCATTTCCCAATTAAAACAATGCGAGACTCATCCCAGATAGCTCCGGATTCACAAAGCATTTGCATGTTTTGCATAAGCGTAATTGCAGCTTTTTTTTCCCTGTGTTTTCAGATTGTGCCACATGTCTGGTTTGAATCTCTCATTGAGAATGAAACACTGCTTTAGATGAGAGCCTAATTAGGTCACAAACCCTGTGTGGCACCAAGTTTCTCAGTTTTTCAGCATTTTATTCCAGAAACACATCCTGGCTTATAGTTTATTGTGTCGCTACCTTCGACTTCTGTAGAATCCCCAAGGACATTTAATAACCAAAATCTGAGTTTTTAAAATGTGGGGTTTTTTTCCAAGTCAGCTTCACACTTGAAGCCCTTTTTGGGGAATAATTCCCCCTTGACCCTCAGAGCAACTTCTGTAAAGTCTCAAGGAGTGGTTTTTCCTTCCCTTTTTCCAACTGGGAGCTGAACTCTGTTTCTCCATGGAAATAAAACATTCAGCAGCTGGTGGTGGATGCGGGCCACTGGGCAAGTTGCTTCCCTGGCCTAATTAGGGCTGGAATGTGCTCAGGTTTTATGTCCTGGCACCACAGTTTGGAGGCCAGAATGACCACTGGTAATGTCCAGGCAACCCTGCTGTAGGAAAGGAATGGAAGCAATTGGGAACACAGGAGTTGGTGGCGTCCCTGCAATTGCTTGGACACCTAATTTTAGTTTATTTACGGCCGTACCCAAACCCAGAACCCCAAATGCTTCTTTCAGGTGGTGCAGCCAACAATTATTTTTGCTCAACTGGGATAATTTGAGTGGGTAATTTTGGCTAACCAAGGGGAGGAAGTCTCCAGCTTCAATTTTTCTGCCCCAAAACATTTCTGAGGAGAGAAATGTTTCATTTTATCCACTAAAGCAGAGCTTAGCACTCCGTGACTGCAGCAAAACAAGAATTAAACTAACCCTGAAGGGATAAAATGATTCAAGCAATAATTCAATCCCCAGACAGGGGATTTTATTTTTAGAATAATTTTAAGATTTCAATTCGGAGAAGAACAAAATTAATTGGGAATGCATGCTGTGATAATTGAGGCAGAAGAAATGATCAGTTCCAGGATGTGATCCATTCCAGGCCAGGCTGGATGGGATATTGAGCAACCTGATCCAGTGGGAGGTGGCCCTGCCCATGAAAGGGGTTGGAACGAGATGATCTTTAAGGTCCCTTCCACCCCAAACCATTCCACAACTGATGGGAATTTTTTTATAAAGTATTTTTTTAATCAAAAAAGGGACATTTCACTTGAAGCTTCTCCCCAGCAGTATCAGAACCTCCATCTCTCATTTACCCTCATCCCATATTCCGAAGCCTCGGAGGTGTCTGTCTGCAGCTCCCCGGGGCTGGAGAACAATTGAAGCTTTGGCTTCTTGAAAGGGAAGAACTTCAAAGTCAATCCCAAATATTCATTAATGGTTGAGACACACAAAGTGCATCAGCCATGGAAATATTGCAGCCACGATGCAAAATTGGGGTGGTTTTGTCACTCGGGCAGTAACGTCAGCTGAAATTTGGTTACTCCCTGGGCAGACAACATTTGACAGCGTCAGAACCCAGGGTTATTAATTTTTTCATTAAAAAGTCGTTCTGTGTGTCGCAATAACCTCCCACGAAGCCCCTGGAACAGATCCAAGGCTGCTTGGGATTCCTACGGCGATTTAACTCAGCAGCACTGGGAACAGAACGAGGTGGGAGTGGGGGGTTCCAGCAGGGTCCTGCTCAGCTGAGACCCCACCTGCAGAGCTGCCCCCAGCCCTGGAGCTGCTGGAGAGAGCCCAGAGGAGGCTCCAGGATGGGATCCGAGGGATGGAGCAGCTCTGCTGGGAAAAAAAGCTGGGAGAGCTGGGATTGTTCAGCCTGGAGAAGAGAAGCTTTGGGGTGACCCAATTGTGACCTGCCAGGACCTGAAGGGGCTACAAGGAACACGGGGAGAGACAATCCCCAAGGGATGGAGTGCCAGGACAAAGGGGGATGAGTTCAGACTGACAGAAAGGAAATTTAGATGGGATATTGGGAAGGAATTGCTCCCTGTGAGGATGGGGAGGGCCTGGCACAGGTGATTCCATGGATGCCCCATCCCTGGAAGTGTCCAAGGCCAGGTTGGAGCAGCCTGGGACAGCAGGAGGTGTCCCTGCCCATGGCAGGGCTGGGATGAGATGATCTTTAAGGGCCCCTCCATCCCAAACCGTTCCATGATTTCCTGTAATCCCTCCTCGGAGACTGACGGGCAATCACTGCAACAACGCCAGCCCAGGGAATGGATTTGTGGATCCCAGGAAAATTGAGGTTGTTTGCACTTCCCTGCATCCACGTTATTCCATTCATTTAACAGAATTTATTCCGCTAAATTTATTCTGGTTTTGGGATTTAATATGGATGCAGCGTAGGAAATAAAATTTTTTGTCAAAAAGCCTTAGGAGGCCAAGAATCCTGACCTGATTAGGAGCCGATTGCTGGAATGACAGCTGAGCTTTGATCTGTTTATCTTTAAGGGCCCTCATTGCTCAACCCAGGGGTGTCTGAAGCCAATTCCACGCTCGGGATAATGACACAGGGATGTACAAACCATTAATGAGCACCTGGGACCGGGACATGTGGTGCACGCAGGATGCGCAGCGATAAGAGTCGCTGCCCCGGGGCTCTCCCCATCACACCTCGTCATTTAGAGGGATTTAAAGAGAAAAAAAAAAATAAAATAAAATTACTGCTCAATTAAAGGTGCAAACCAGGAGCAGGTAAACAGCTCCAGGCAGGAAATCTGGCTGTAGGGAAGGGCAGAGCTCGGGGGGACACCGGGCACTTTCCCTGCCTCATCCCCTGGGCTGAAAGCTGCAGTTTTTTGGCAAAACAGCCCCAAAATGAGCTTGGGGATGAGGTTTTTGTCAGCCGTGGTGCAGGGCTGTAATTGGGAGTGATGCCCAAAGAAGGATTTCAGGGAGCGACCGAAGCTCGGGGGCGCAGTGAGGGCGGCCAGAAACGGCCTTTTTGAAAGAACGAGAAATAAAACCCCGATTTCTGTGCGGGCAGAACAAATCCCTCAGCCTCTCCTCCATCCCTCTGATCCTCTCGGAGCCTCCTCTGGACTGGCTCCACCANTTGGAAATGTAATACATTATAAATACCGATTATATTTATTATAAATAATATTGTGTTATTAAAACATTAAATTATAAATATAGTGTTAATAATTATAGATATTTTCTCGGGTTTGATTTTGATTTGAAAACTTTTTTTTTCTTTTACTTCTGCCGGATTTCCCAAAACGTGCAAATACTGCAATTTGTTCCAGAGAAAACGTGGACAACACTGATTTCTCAGGAATTGCACAAAGAGGGAATAATTGTTAAATCAAAATGCAGAGATCATTCGTGGGTAATTTTGGATTTAAGGAAAGGTCTGACAGCTGAATTTTTCAAAAATAACAAATGGAAACCCTTTATTAAGACTTAATCAAGATTTTGGTGCTTTTCAGGGGAATGATTTGAGCAAAGAATTTGGCTTTTCAGTTTAATTCTGAGCCTCACAGTCCAAAAAAGACAANAATAAAATTACTGCTCAATTAAAGGTGCAAACCAGGAGCAGGTAAACAGCTCCAGGCAGGAAATCTGGCTGTAGGGAAGGGCAGAGCTCGGGGGGACACCGGGCACTTTCCCTGCCTCATCCCCTGGGCTGAAAGCTGCAGTTTTTTGGCAAAACAGCCCCAAAATGAGCTTGGGGATGAGGTTTTTGTCAGCCGTGGTGCAGGGCTGTAATTGGGAGTGATGCCAAAAGAAGGATTTCAGGGAGCGACCGAAGCTCGGGGGCGCAGTGAGGGCGGCCAGAAACGGCCTTTTTGAAAGAACGAGAAATAAAACCCCGATTTCTGTGCGGGCAGAACAAATCCCTCAGCCTCTCCTCCATCCCTCTGATCCTCTCGGAGCCTCCTCTGGACTGGCTCCACCACATCCAGGTCCTCCCTCCCTCAGGTCCTCCCCTGGGGCTGGAGGGTCACACCACCCCATAAATACAGAGAAGGAACTGGGGGTTTTCTGGGTTTTCTGCTCCTTCATTTTAGTTCTCCTTCGCTCCAAAAAATCTGGAGATTTTGCGGCAGAGCCTCATCATTCCTGCTTGGAAAAGGTTTGGAGCAGGAAAAATTCCCTCCCTCCAACTCCCCACTGCTGGGGCACCCCAAAATGAGCTGGAATATTGGGAGATTTCAGTAGGAAAAGGGCTCATGCTCCATCTCCTTTCCCTGAAAATCATTTAATTTCCCCTTTTTATTCCTGTTTCCCCTCCTTTAGGAATTCATCCCGGTTTTTGGGGCCCCTCCCTGGAATTATTCCTGCAAAAATGGGTGACACTGCGGAGTTCCCAAGGCAACGCCAGTCCCCGGGAACAGCCCCAGGAAATTTCAGATTAAAGGATTTCCAAGCCCTCTGCGAACTCTCATTAACGATTTATTCATGTAAAACACTCATTAGCAGCTTTTTGGGACCCAGCAGGATTGCAGGGCTCTGAAAGGGGGTCACAAAGTCACCCTGGAGGACGTGGCAAGGTTGTTAATTGGGCATTCTCTGGTAATAAATAGATATTTTAAATATATAATAGTTGTAATTAGAAATAATAATAAAATAAATATATATATTATGAATATATAATAGTTGTAATTAGAAATAATAATAAAATAAATATATATATTATGAATATATAATAGTNAATAATAAAATAAATATATATATTATAAATATATAATAGTTGTAATTAGAAATAATAATAAAATATTGGAAATGTAATACATTATAAATACCGATTATATTTATTATAAATAATATTGTGTTATTAAAACATTAAATTATAAATATAGTGTTAATAATTATAGATATTTTCTCGGGTTTGATTTTGATTTGAAAACTTTTTTTTTCTTTTACTTCTGCCGGATTTCCCAAAACGTGCAAATACTGCAATTTGTTCCAGAGAAAACGTGGACAACACTGATTTCTCAGGAATTGCACAAAGAGGGAATAATTGTTAAATCAAAATGCAGAGATCATTCGTGGGTAATTTTGGATTTAAGGAAAGGTCTGACAGCTGAATTTTTCAAAAATAACAAATGGAAACCCTTTATTAAGACTTAATCAAGATTTTGGTGCTTTTCAGGGGAATGATTTGAGCAAAGAATTTGGCTTTTCAGTTTAATTCTGAGCCTCACAGTCCAAAAAAGACAATTTTTCTGGAATTCTGGGACAGAAAACATCCCCGATGAAGGAACACGAGCAGAGTGGGAAGGTCAGAAAATGCAAACGAGGCGGGTGTGACCCACACTGAGAGAATGCAGAACTCAGTCCTGCAAAACTAACCTGGGGTTAATTAGGACCTCACACACACACAAAAAGTTTCGTTAATATTTCAATTAATTGAAGAAAATTCCCACAGCTTCACCCTCCTGCTTTTACTATTATTATTAATAATAATAATATTGATATTGATAATAATAATAATAATAATAATAATAATAATAATAATAATTTGCTTTGTTTTCACCCCCTCTTTGACTGTTAAAAAGCAGATAAATCCACACTGATACAATCATTCCTTGGGAAACAACGTAGTTCCTAAGGGATGATTTTTGAGGCAGGAGTTTCATTAAAAAGGAATTATTTTCCGACTGGCGATCATTACCCCATCGCGAGCAATTTGCAGGCCCCGGTAATTACAGATTTCTTAAGTGGCAGCTTTAGGTTTCGAAAGACATAAACAAAGCCCTGGATTTTAATTAGGGATTGGGCCCTAAAGGCTTTAAGCAGCTTTGGAAAACTCGGCACTTTTTTTTTGTGTGTGTGTGTGTGTGTGTGTGGTGGAGAGAGGAAAATTGAAAGAAATCAAAGTTCACTGCTCGTTCTGAGGGGGATATTAGGAAAACATTGTTCTGTGTGAGGGTGGGGAGGCCCAGGTTTTCCAGGGAATTGTGGATTCTCCATGCCTGGAAGTGTCCAAGGCCGGGTTGGAGCCACCTGGGATAGTGGAAAGTGCCCAAGGGGTTGGAATAAAATGATTTTTAAGGTACTTCCCACCCAAACCGTCCCGTAATTCCATAAAACAACATGCTGGGAGAACGTGACCGTAAAGGGCGCTTTTAAAACGGAATAATTTACCAAAACCCAGGGCCGTGTTTACTCCCCGCGCCAGAGATTTCCACCGTCGAACTGGAAAAGCCATTTCAGGACACGTCAAAAAGCGCTCCCAGCCCCTCCCTTAATCCCCGCGTGGCATTTCCAGGAGGTTGGAACTCCCACTCCTTCCCTTCCCAGCTCCAATCCGCCGATTCCCGGCTGCGGGGACTTCTCCTCCGCCCCACGGATCCGATGGAAGCGCAGCCAAGGCTTCAAAGGGCTGCTGGAATCGGCATCGCCGGGAACGTGATAAATGTCAACGAGGAGGGCCCGGTTCACTCCAGGCTCTTCCAGGTGCTCCCGGGGTGACCTCTGACAATTCATTTGCCTCCCGTGCTTCCCAGCTAAACCCAGATAATAACTGGAATTAAAATCTGCCAAAGGCAACGGAAAGTTCGGCTGCGAGGGAAGGGTGAGGGAGCTTTTCGTAGAGGGCCCGAAAATGCGGGGAGAGCAGAAATCCCCAGGAATCCCAAAATGTTCTGCGGCACAAGGAGCTGGGAAAAGGGAATGGAATGAACACCGAGCACTGAGCAGTGTCTGGGGGAGGGTTCACAGAATCCCAGGATCACTTGGCAGCACATTGCGTGAATTTTATGTAGATACAATTAATTATTATCTTTAAAAAGAGTGTTAAGGGGTTAAACGGCAAGAAGCAAATCTTAGTATGTGGATTCTGAAAGAAAATAGAAAATGTAAAAATATAAAAATGCAGAAATATAAAGATATATATTTATATTTCCATATATAAATATAAAATATACTGTATATATATATATTTTATATA